>VWYK01109454.1:0-11126 GCA_013399775.1 Semnornis frantzii
GGGCCCAGCCATCCAGCCAGTTCACACAGTGAAGTGTCCACAAATCCAAGCCAGAAGCACCTAGGTTTTCCAGGAGGATGCTACGGGACAGAGTGTCAAAGGCTTTACTAAAGCCCAGGTAAACAACATATGCAGCCTTTCCTTCATCCACTAAGTGGGTCACCTTGCCGTAGATGGAGATCAGGTTTGTTAAACAGGACATACCCTTCATGAACCCATGCTGACCAGTCCTGCTCACTTGGTTGCCCTGCACACGCTGCATAATGGCACTCAGGATGACCTGCTGCATGATCTTCCCTGGCACCAAAGTTCTCCAGATCCTCCTACTGGCCTGTCTTGTAGACGGGTGTCACACTTGCTCATCTGCAGTCAGTTGGGACCTCCCCAGTTAGCCAGGGCTGCTGACGGAAAGTGAGAGACTTTATGCATTAACCACAGCAGAGAGGACAGGGAGAGGTCTTTGCAGCTCCTTATTCAGCAGTGAGAGCACACTTAATTTTCACAGTTAAAAATCCTCCTCTTCCAGATTCAAAAGGGAGACCTTGCACTACTGGGAGGGGTATGATACCAAAAGGCACCCAAAAGCCCATTCCCTCAGTCTGCATGTGCTCCCCCCTTGGACACTTCTGTCTGTCAGCCAGGGACCCAGAGCAGGGTGCACACCAAGGCAGTTTCTCATCCCATCTGAATCAAATCACCAAGCCTTTGTTGACTCTCTTCATTTTATGAAACAGTAGCCAAAAAAAATCCTTCCAGACCCTTTTCTAAATCTCCATTTCCTAGCCTGTAATTCAGAGGAGTACACTAGTGACAATTCTTTAGAAACTCATATGATGACGTTAAATTGAATCGAAGAGTTAGTTTCTAGCTTCTCCCGTTTTCCACTGTAAAGGCTAACTCCTTATTGTTTCAACTTAGAGGAAAGATTAGTACCAATTGTGTTTAGCCTCTTATCTTTGCTCAACAAAGCAAGTTATATAATATTTCAGGAAATGAGTTCAAGTGAAAATAACCACCTTTTTCACAGCACTAAATACTTAGGAAAGGTTCTGGTTCACCCGTTCCGGCATCTTATGTTTACTCAGAACAGACATGGCAGTGGCAGTAACGAGAAAAAAAAACAACACACAAACCCACAACTGAACTACCAGCCTAGGGTTGAAAAGTATTTTCATGCCTAATAAATTCCTACAACGCTGTAAAATGGCCAAAGCAGGAGTTCCCTACAACAGTAACAATGTTTGTTACGGTGCTGTTCTACTGGCATCTCAGTGGAGATAATCACCAATTTATCTTTTACAGACATAAATATTACATTGTTATAACAGTCTTACCTTAACAACAGGACAAAGACAATTCTTTCACTTTCCTTCCCATTTCATAAATAGCTCACTATCCACTCTTCATGTTTCTAATGTGTTAGCTTTAGCCCTGCAGTTCACAGGGATTTCAATTAGCTCCTTTCGCTTCTTACTCACATTACTCCATTACCTGTGAATTCCAGCAAGTACAATATTAAGAAAACAAATTACCTAAAAAGAAGTAGTGATGTTCACAACAAAAATAGATCTGTACCACACAGAAAATCTCTGGGTGTTTCCGGATGTATGACTAAGTAGTAAGATACAAGAAACAGCAGCTATAGGGAGCACAATGCAAGCTCTCAGTACCATTGTTTTTGAAATTAATGTTTATCAGTTTTCCATGAATCACAAACTGTGCTTTAAATACCAGTGCCTGTACTCTTCCAGAGACTATAAATACACCCAGTTTATTTGTCTGTTCTGGAGAAAGCTGTGAATAGGATGACATTCGTTCTTAATATATAGCAATGATGAGTTGTCACAGGACAAAATACTTTTGAATGCTGTCACATCCCATTCTGATGGAAGAGAGTGTTATCAGTCTGCTTAGTAATAATACTCCTGAAGCTGTTTTGACTAGACTTATTCCCTTTTAATGACTCCAGCCTACATGCTTGTTATACTGGTTTGTGTTTCACAACACTCAGTTTCCTCCCAAGCTCAGTATGATCACCAGATTGTATTGAAGTTTAAATCTACAAAAATCCATTTCAGTCGGTGGCACTATCAGCCTTTTAGCAGGAATTTCTTAAATACTGTTGTCTTAACTTAGAGCTACACCCAAAGCGGGGAGAGATTTGGTGAGAAATTTCTCACCAAATTTAGTGAGATTTAGTGAGAAAAGCAAGAACAAATTGGCTGCCTTGTGCACACTGCTACACAGCAGGACCAAGCATATTATTAATCCTTTCCTACATCACATTCTCATAGAAAGAGGCAGTGAGGCAAAAGTGTCAAACTGCAGAGCAACATGAAGAGGAGCTGTTAGCGAGCAGACCTCTATCTTGATCTCTAGAACCACTCACTTTCTTCCAGACTTCAAAGACAAAATAAAAAACAAACAAACAAACAAAAACCCAAAACCCAACAACTTGGATCTTAGCAAAGATGCCTTTCCCTTGCAGTGGGATGAACCTGAAATCCCAACACATCAACTTCATTGTATTCAAAGTTAACCAAGAATTAATTTGGACTAACACAGCATTATAAAACATTTAAACAGAAAACAGATGACGAACCTGTATACTTCAGTCCTGAGGACAGGAAAATTTAAGAGCTCAGAAACAGATGAGGCCACATTTCTAGTGTTATCTGAAGCATTTGTCTGTTTTCTAAGCACTGTTAAGAGAAATAATATGATGTGAAATACATAATGTTTCGTTATCTTAAAGACAGGAAAAAGACAATTTTTCACTTTCCTTCCCACTTCATAAACACATCGCTATCCACTCGCTTGTCATGTTTCTGACTTGCTAGCTTCAGCCTTTCAATGCACGGGGATTTGCACTAACTCTTTTTGGTTCTTATTCACATAACTCCACTCCCTACAAGATCTCAAGTTCACTTGAATTTCATGTTCACAGTAGCCAGAATTGCATGTCCTCGGCATCTTTCCTACAGAGTGTCATCTCAACAGATCATATTTTGGTTCCTTTGAAGTGAGGTTTAAAATAGTTCCCTACACATCTGACATGTAGAACAAATCAATACCACTCCACTGTAACTGTTTGATTCGGGTCAGATCTTCAAAAACCCTGGGGGATACTTTGAAGACCAATAAAAGAATGATCCTCAATGTCCTGTACCAGGCTTGCTTTGTAGAACACAGGCACTGGAATCTGGGTAGAAATTAATAAGGAATTACAAGAAAAACATATAGAATTGCACACGGTTTTCTATCATGGATCAGTATAGCTTTCAAGAGCTCAAAAGTCTTGAAGAAAAAGCAAGATACTGTGTGCATATTGCTGGAAAAAAAATCAGGTAGTAGTTGTGGAATACACATGCCTGAAAGCTGAAAAGAACTTCAAAATGAGCATGTTTCCTTTTAGAGGAACTACCTTATTTGGCAAAATGGGTTCTTAAATATTTCACAGTTATGTTATATTACATGTTTGGTCTGAAGTTTCATAGACAGTAGTTGTATTTGTAATAAGAATGCTAACTTGACAGTACAACTGCTTTTTTGTAGTCAACGTTTGTAGATTTGAGATAGACTTCCTGAGCACAGACCAAGTGCCAGCACTTTTCAGGCTGCAGCTATCACTCTTCCAAGAGATGAAGCACACAGATATCTTTCCTTCCCGCTGTGACTGCTGGAAAGTTGTGGGGTTTCTGCATTAGTCAGCACAAGTGAGCCTTGTTTTTCTCATTAATTGCACCAGCAGGGTATATAATAAACAGCTGCCTCAGAGGAAATAGAAGCAAGAAGCAATAATATGAGAGTCCAGTGTCATAAATTAAGTGTAACGAAGAAAGTAGTTCTAGTTTAGCTGTTTTTCTCTTGCTGTCATTTGTGAACAGAAGGAAGCAACAGATATAACAACCTTAATATGCATCTAGTCACTAAAAGCCTGGCAAGCTCTAATATTTCCAAGACACATATTTAGCATGCATATGAATATTGAAACCATGTCCCTGTCACAGATTCAATGTAAAATCCTAAACTGTTATTCAAATAACCTTTCTGGGGAGTTTCCAAGCCTAAAACAGGGACACAGATCCTTTCCAGAGAGCTGCTTGAGTAAGGGTGCACAATTATGGTCACTGAAGAAAAACATCCAAATATAGACGCCAGGAAAAAGGAAGTGCTTTCTTTTAGAGTGAAATGATTTATCAGGAATATACTTTTCCCCAGTTAGAGAAGGGAATATTTAGTAGCTGAAAATGCATCTGAGACGACTTAGAGATTAAAAGAATTGAAATATCCCCCTACCTTCATTGTTTATTTTTTCACTCTTACTTCAGCAACTCCAGTACAAGAGGAAGGTGCTGAAAATGGCAGGCTCTGCTTTGTATACTGGCATATTTTTATAAACGGTGATGCAGGTTCCAGGCCTCTCACCTCTCTACATACAAGCAACTTTCTTTAAAAGGAAAACTTTTAAAAGAAATCTTTATAGGAAATAAAAATATAAGGTTCTTCTGGGAGAAACAGACTGCTTATACCTGAGAGCCAAACACCAAATGCTATTGTTGAGTGTCTTGTTGATGTAATTATAGTGAAGACTTAGAAGACAGGTCTCTAAACTGACTCAAGGGTATCACACATCCAAGTTATAATATATGTATGTTTTAGCTTTTCCAAACAACCACAGCATAAGTGTCTAATTCAAGGTCTGAAGTGCAAGTTTCATAGCCATAAGCAAAGTGGAGTCAGTTACATTTTCTTTCCAAAGCATTGGAGAGGTACAGCTTTCCTTCTAAGCAAAGTCTTGGCCAGTGCAAAATCATAAAACCATCAGGGCTGGAGAGCAACACTCTACAGCAGCACTAGGGAAGCGAAGGGGAGTGTGTCCTGGGTTGTGCTTAATGAGCCCCAGAAGGTGTGTGTGTAGTGGGGGGGAGGGTCACAGTTGGAGCTGATCAAGGTGGTTAAGGTTGAGCAGGGGTCAGAATATGTGACAGTGAGAGGGCAGATGAATAGGGAGGAAGTAATGTGAAGCACGGAGGAAGAAACTTTTTTCTTGTGGGAAGTGGTCCTCTGTGCACTATGGAACACCCTTGTGCTCCACTTGCTGGCTTTCATCCTGCAATCAGGCCATTATGGCCACTGGCTTTGTTGGGTGCTTTCTCAGTACAGCATGGACCTTGTGTGACCAATATAGCCCCTCAGACTCCCTTGTGGAACACATGGTATTTCCTGGCTATAATGTCCTTTGTACTAAATGTACAGCTAAAATAAGCTGTACATTCTCTTTTTAAAAAGCATCTCTCTGTCACTGTTATTAAAATAACATCAATGTCCCTCTGGTCTATGGGTTAGTGGTTAAAATCTGCTGTCAATTATCAAGCAAAATGTAAATGAAATGAAGAACAAATTGTCTCATTTCATCAGTGTTGTTTTCCTTTTCTTCCCCCAGATAATACTACCTTAAAATAGAATGCCTTATTAACCACAGACCAGAAGGTTAATAACTACATCAACAAAACAAATGTAGTAAATTAAAACAATGCATTAACATTCATTAGTATTTCACTGTTGATTCCCAAACATGCTGCTATTGCTATTGTGTTATTACCAGGCAATAATTGTTATGTCAAAAGATAGGACCCATATGGTTCAACGAGTTCCTCTGGGAGTTTCTTCTGTATGAAAGTCAATCAAAAATACGATTCTATAAGGAAAGAGATGGACACGGGAGAGCTACTGTCAGTATACGCAGACCATGTGAGAGACTCCAGTGAGTGTTCTAAATAAAAGGTTTTAAATCTAGGAGAAGAGGGAGAGGCGGAGTGGAGGAGAAAGAAAAAAGGAAAAGTTAAAGTTAGGAAACAAGCAGCTAAATAAGCAAGTTCATTCACAAGGCACAACATTCCTGTGCCACTAGCTGAGCCACAGGCTGCACAGCTTCCAGCAGCCACCACTATAACTTTAGTTCTGCCTGACTCATGCATCTGATGAGGGTTTATTCCTATTGCTGTTGTGAATTTGTAGTGTTTGGTGAGCTGCACATAACTGTGGGGGTTATGAAGCAACACTTGGATTGCATCATTGCCTTTGTATTTTTATGTAAACTCCATAAGTTCATTATAAATTACTGTATGCTCCTTAACTCACTGTTTCAATAGCACAAGCTGTTTTGCCTAGCTCTGTCTCACTGTTCTATCTGCAGATTTGTATTTACCAGGCACACACTGGTTGCGAAAAGAGTTGCATAAAGATGTTTTCTATGGTAGGTTTCTATTCGCCATCTGCTTGGCTGGAAAAATATCTTTTTCAGTTAACACACTTGGTCTGGTGTTTGCATCCTTTGTTTCCTTCCAAAGGCAATCTCAGAAACGTAGGAGGGGCTGTGAGGCTTTGAAGGGGAGGAAAGGTCTTTCGAAATATTCCTTTTATCTAGCTAAGAAATGCATTGTCCCTGCTTGAACACTGCAGGAAATTTAATGTCCTGAAAAGCCTCTTTTTCTGTACCAAATTACTTTCCATGGCATTGCTTTATCATGAAGGAGATAAAACTGCAAGCTTCTTTCTATGCACACATCCATCCTGTTTCTGATCCTCTTTCCTAAGGAAACCAGGACCTATGCTCACCATCACCTTACTCTCCTTCCCAGCTGCTTTTGAGCCACTGGCCTATTTCTGTCACATTAAGAAGAGGGGGTAGAAAATTAAGCTCACACACTTCATATGAAAAGGAAAGGGGAGAGACTTATTAATGACCCCAAAGAGAGACAGGCCAATGCGAGAGACTACCCTTGCTAGACACTGGAGAGGCTGCGCTAGAAAGAGATGCTATGAATGTCCCATTCATGGAAAATTGCTTTAAATGGAACTTGCAGCTCAGCAGACACAAATACATCCAAGGAAGTCCATAGGAAACTGCTCACAGGGCTGCCTGTTTCCAGCAAGTCTCACTGTCTAAGAGAATCAGAAAGGACAGGGCAAGTGGAAGCACTCTAGAAGGGCCTGAATGTGCACCAGAAACAGCAGCACAAGTGGTATGTAATGAGATGATTAGTTTTGGATAACAGAAGCCACAGTCCAGAGGAGGAAAGGCTTCTGGTTTCCACAGCTGCATGAGGCAGTGGAAAGGGCAGGCCACGAGATCACAGGTTAACAGCCAGAGAAGCCAAGACCAGGCATGTAGCATACACACCCTGAAGCAGTCCTGAGCCTGTGATTCATCCAGCACCCATGGCTGCAGCTTCTGCCATGCAAGGGAGATCAGCAAGGACTGCTGATTTCCTTCGGTGAACATTTCTGAGAGCAGCCTCCTTATTACTGAGCTGTGTGAAACAGCACATGCAAAGGCACCGCAGGTGGTATGCTGCCTTGGTCCTACCATGCCAGTAGCGCAGGGTGTTCCCTGCACACCACCTTTTCCTCCCATTCAGCACAGGGAAGACATGGCCATGCACTGGTTCCTAGCAGCCCAGTGCTGTTGTAAGGGGTCTGGCAGCTTTGCCGGTCCAGCTCCAGCAAAACAATTAACAATCCTTTTAAAGTGCAAACCTAAACTACCCCTGGCTGTACTCTTGGCAGAAAGCGAGGCAGCCATGGTGAGGGCAATAGCATGGGCCAGCACCAGGAACAGTCTCCTCAAGCTTGTGCAGATGTTGATCTGATGAATAGGTCACCTGGAAGGTGACCTCAAGGTGGTGCACAAAGTGCTTCTGAGACCCAGGCTATCCCCCAAACAAAACACCTTATGTGTCCCTGCACTGTGCGGCCATTCAAAGGACACAAGGCATCCTCAGCTCTTCCTGAGCATGTCCCAGTGGCGTCTTGTGATTGGCTGCCAAAGGTATGTGAAGATATTTTGATCAAAATGTACTTTTTTCTCCTGTGATGTTCCCTCAGCTGCAGCTCACTGCTATCTTACTTTTGACTGGGAAAAACATTACTTCAAGTACAGCACAGGTACGGGGTTAGACCTTTTATTTTTTAAGATATAATAATCTACATTTTTCAAAGAGAAAAACCTGTCAAAGTAGTATCTAACCTCAGAGCGTACAGTTTTGATGCATATAGCTCCTGTAGGAGAGGCATCTGTTTCCAAGCTCTCTTCTGCCTGGAGTGTGAGCTCTCATAACAGGCTCTGAACCAGCCCAATCTTCCTGGTGCTTTCCTGTAGATAAAGGGTCACACCGTAAAAGGTTCAGGCATTTGTAGAATTGGTTTTTTTATAATTTATAGTCTAAAAAACAAACAAGCAAATTAAATTTAATAATTGGGGTTTTTTTCCTCCTAAAAAGTGGAAGAAATATAGAAACACGGGGAAAGTATGAATTTTTGTTTAAATAAGCAAAGGGTTCAAGTCTCAGTCAGCTGAAGGAGAAAATGAAAGAAGTAAAGCCCAGAATAAACAAATCAAAATTTACCTCGATGGTTACAGCTTGTTTATAAAGTTCAGCCAGAGCTCAAAGCACAGAGAAAGCACCCAGCCACAACCCCCTTGTGCACTTCAGCAGTCTACAAATGAGATCTAAAGCAAAAATAATCAAAGAAAGCAACTTCCAGAAGGAAAGCTTTCTGTCAAAACCTCTCCTCCTGACTGATGATCAGCAACATGCAGACTACACTTTAATAAAAATTATTTTTTTCAGTAAGAATGAAGAGCTCTTAGCATAGGGTGCACTTGCCTTTCCATGGCCACCCAGACACCCTCACACTCATGATTACAGTCAAGCTCATCCTGGGAACATGAAGGAGGTAGGCAAATAGATCTCTCTCCCACGGCCTTTAGAGCTCATCACATAAGTTTTTTGCTTTTATATAGAAGAAAGGGAAGCTTCCATGCCATCCAGAAATCTTTCCGTCACTGGAGCTCTTTTGCTGTTGGATGGAAACTCTGCGCCTTACATGCTGTTGCTTGCTGAAACTATAAAATCACCTGCCTTGGGAAGTCAAATTTCAAGTTACAGGTGCACACATAAGGCAGCAGCAGAAAGTCCTAAAGAAAAGTTTAAGTGGGAAAAATACTGGTGCTGCAGTTGAGACTAATCCACTGTGGAGATTTACCCATCTGCCTCAACTGTACCTTGCCTGTCTGGAGGAGGCTGAGTCATACATGCTTCAGTTAATCCCTGTATTTCCAGCTCTGGTTAGCCAAAGGAACCAAGTCTTGAGGACCAGAACATCTTTAAAAGGCATTTATATGCATTTAAGTACAGAAAGTTATGCAATATGATTCTGCCACTGGCATGCAATTAAGGCTGTCAAAAAGAGTTTTTGTGAGTCATGGGATTAGCTCATAAATGACATTAAAAAAACCCTACATTAAAAGAAAAAAAAAATCAAAGAACACACCAGGGTGGAAAAAGGCTACTCTTTTGCACCAGCAAAGAGGTTAGACCTGCAAAGACAGACAGAGTCAGTGTGGGAGCTGCTCGTACTGCAGTCTGCAGCTGCCAGAGCTGCTCCAGCAAGGTATTTCTTATGTGTCTGCCAAGACAGGGTCTCCTACAGCATTCTTTTACTTTTGTGGAAAGTTTCCAATGAAATAGAATCCTAAAGATTGTGCTCCGCCAGGGGGAGCCCAACCTAGAGAGACATTGGTACTGGTTTTGGGGAACATTGTCAAATCATACAGGAGGTCTGAGAGGTAGTGTTTGGATATCCTGAAAGAATCATGTCACTATATCCATTCTTGTGGAGTGTTCATTTTGGTGGTGAGTGGCATTATTCCATTTCCGCTACCTCCTACATATAGTCTATAGATTAGATAATTTTTCCTGGAAGAATCAACACCATAGCAGTACCTTGGATCAGAAGGGACCTCTAAAGGTCATGTGGTCTAATCCCCCATGCCCTGCTAAAAACTTTGTTCCTATCTTTCTTAAAACTTTCTTAAAGTATTGAAAGAAAGTTTCGTTTCTTACTGTCATCTTCTGCTTTGTGAATTAGCTAGGTACTAACACGAGGTTTCTTGTAATTCTGCAGAGAGATTTGCACTATAATAATGCTAAGATTTTTCTGTATATATAATCTTACAGTGAAGTTGGTTCTGAGGTGCTTCTCAGATTCTCTGTTGTTCATCTTAAATCTGAGCGTACATGTTTTACATTCCTGATAAGTGGCAGTTAAGGGAAATTTTTCTTCATTTGTGATAGAATGTACTTTTGTCATGACTCATTCAAAAAAGAATTAATCATTTTCCTTTTGCTTCACTTCCCAAATATTTTTAGCTATTAATTTAGTGATATGGGTAGTAATGGATACAAAACAAGATAAATATGCAACCCACCCAAGCGGATATGCAAGATCTATCTGGATTATCCCAGTGAAGACTGAGGCCTTGACAGACAGTACCAGCACCAGGAAGATGCAGAAGCATCTTGGTCATCTCAGAGCTCTGACTGAGCAAGATCCTGGCAACATCCATTTTTGTTGTCTGCTAAGTTGCTTGTTTCGAGATAAGACATGTATGAATGAGGTATGTGGTGCACAAAGAACTACTGCTCATTTTTCTTCATGAGATTCATGGCTTCAGTTTCCTTAGCAACATCCAGCTTGCATCCAACCCTGTGTGACAATCAAATATTCTGAAAAGAACAAATAGGATGCTCATGAAAAGAAGAAAGACATGCTTATGCACCAGAGCACATCTGTGAATGAAAGCAGAAAGTACCTTTTTCAAAAATACCTGTTCCTAACAAAAGTATTGGAATTAGTTATGCAAACAGGTTATTAGAGCACTGGCAAAATTTTCTTGGAGTTTTCCCATGCCATGGTAAGCAAATTTCATCAGAAGTGACAGGATATACAACTGGATCTGTAAATAAGCATCTGTAAATCAAAGAGTTACAAGTTATTATGTATATTGCAAACTAAAGTAAGAGAGCTCAGGAAGTGTTTGATTTTAAAGCTAATTTAAAATAAACTGCAGCACAATGCTACGGAAGAGTTCAACAAAACCTTTTCAATATGTCAGACAGACTAGGTTTTATCCTTACTTCCCAGAAGAGGCAGGGTTGCTCTCTAATTTCCAGGGGAAAATCACATGTAATATAATCCTTTGGTTAAAAGGACAGACAGAGTGTAAAGGAAAACAAACTTTATTCCACAGACAAAGGTTAAAGAAAACATCCAATCTT
>VWYK01109468.1:0-13067 GCA_013399775.1 Semnornis frantzii
TTCTTCTAGAACTAATGTTTTGGAAGACAAAAGTGAAGGGATCATTCCAGCCTCATATTTTTACATTGTTGTGAGAAAAATCCCACCCCAACCCCCTAGTTAAAACATAAATATTTCTAAGCACTTCCAGACCTGAGCATTGTGCTGCAGCTCTGAGGAAAATACAACTGGAGCAATAAGAGAAGCGGCTGTGGTGAAAGGAGAATTAAATATCAAGGTTTAACTTCGTTATTAGGAGTGGAAGGGTTGTTTTGGACTTAAAGACACAAACCACCTATTGAGGTTGAACTACAGAGTTTATCTCTTCAGGAAAGCAAAGATAATCTCAAGTATGTGTGTCATGGATACATGCAATGATGTGACTGTTTGAACTAAATTTTTGTAGAAAACAAAAACAATTAAAAATTTGGAAGCATTTGTGTTCTTAAATAATGCCTCTCCGAAGTATTTCTGCTGATAAGCCAAAATGCATTTGTGTTGCTTGTTTCATGGGCTGCTAAGTAAAACTAACCCTGTTAAATGAGTAACCTTTCTGGTTGTCTGCATCTGGCTAGAGGCTGTAAGCTGTGAATCATTAAATTGAAATTAAAATCCATTTATCACCTTTTCTCTTTCCAGCTAATTTAGGCAGTGGTGTTAGGTAGATTATTTTGTTCTTTCTAGTGTTAAAACCACGTGTTTGTTGCAAGTATTGCAGGTGTTGGGTTTTTTTCAAATGTTCTTCCCATCCAAAGCTAGATTTCTTTCACAGAATTCACTTTCTGTAATTTCTACTTCATGCATCAGTTATCAGTATTCATAAAAATCAAGACAAACAATTTTTTTTCCAGAGGAAATACAGTATTTAATGGGATTTTTCCTACTAAATTTTGTGGTCTGGCCTGGAGGACAGTTGCACATCAGCTTATGAGTTTCAGCCTTTTTGCTGTAACATGTAGCAGGGCTATGAGTGCCTAGCTTACCTCTTGGCATCTCTGATGTCCGCGTCTTACACAGTCACTGGCCACCTTTCTGTAGGCCACTGCCTACAGAATCATTTCAAGTGGGACTTCCTGCAGGGCACTTTGTGGCATTTTGCAATTGCAGAAAAAGCTTCATGGAAAGTAATGGAAATTAAGGACTGATTTGTACTATTTACTGAAGCAATGTCTTGAGGTATTGAAGCCTGAGGGGAAATTCAGATTACTTCTTGAAGAACCAGATGGATTCCAGATGTCTTTCCTTTTACCCCAGAACTCTAGCTGACCATGGTTTTCTGGTTAATTCATCATAATTAGTTATCTAATTTGGTAGATTGGTGAAGAAAGACCTGGAGACGAGGTGTATCCTTTGTTGGAAATACTTTCCAGAAAGTAGTTTCATGTACAGGCTGGGTTTGGGGGAAAAAAAAAAAAGAAAGTTAAAAAGAGTGAAGTCGTCATAGAAATAAAGCTGGATTCTGGCACTGGCCAGCTTTAGAAGTGTAGTTTTGGAGAAAGTTTATAGGTCTTGGCTTGCCAGACATAACTCCTGTGGAACAGCTGAATGAAAGGAAGGATACCATAAAGGGAAATTAAGCCTGTGCAGAAGATGCCAACACTTCTTTTTTTCCCCCTGCAGACTGCAGCTCTGGATCAGCTAAACCGAGGGGCGGGCCGAAATGTAAGGGACTCAGAAAACAGTTTTCAGCTTTCAGCTCTGGTTTTAATCTCCTTCCATGTGCATCCCTTCCATATTTTCTTGCCAACACCTAGAGGTCTTACAAGTGCTGAAGCACATGGGATTTCCAGTGGTGGGGATGGGATGTAACAAAGTTCACTTGATGAAGCCACGCTTGCCAAGACAAAAGAGCTTTACCAGCTTTGCCTGAGCTGAACTCCTCTCTGCCCCTCTCACCATATGATAGATATGTCAGAAGTAATTAAGATGCAGGGTATTGCAATCACTGGGTCTTCTTGGATGCACTCACACTTGCACAAGTGTGCAGATCCCTTGGTGTAGTTTGTCTGAGGAGAGGAGTGGCTGGGCCAGCTGGTTTCTTGGAAGCCTGTTGCTGAATGCAGTATTTGTAACAGGCTGTTTCCCGCTCAGCTTGGTTACTGGACAGATCAAGTGTGTTTGATATCCTCTTAACGCATTATTGCTTTTTTTCTTTTTCTTTCCTCTTTTAAACTCACTAGTGAGTAGCAAGTGCATATTTAAAAGTGTAAATCACCAGCCTGACTTTTCCACTGAAATACTTAAGTATACTCACCATTTCCACTTCCCCTGACATCATGGAAGTATTATATGCGCTTCGTGGGGAAATCCTCATCTGATGAAAATTGCCCTGGCTTCTGTCTTTGAGTTCCCAAGAATCTATAATTTTATACCGCACATCTTTTTGGATGTTTATTCCTTCTAGTTTTAAGAGGTCAAAAATATGTTTCCTTCTCAGCTGTTAAGGTGATTAGTGTGTGTGTGTGGTAGTTGATGTGCATGTGAGGTTTTAATTTTTATAGTCTGTATGAGGACATGCAGGTGAATTAAAGTGTAGCAACACAGAATTTGTTGCACCCTACTTAGAGACTTATGGTTTTGTCTGTTATTCAGTGGTCATTCAGCATTTAAGGTTGAAACCACACTGCAAAATCCCTAAATTGGTTCTTAATATCCCAGACTCCTCCCTTGTTTCCAACCATGTTGTTTCCACAGTAAGAAATCTCTTTGCATTACTATTTATGAGGGCAGGAACATTAATCAGATTTGCAGACAAGTGCCTACCCTCCATCATTTTTCTCGCCACTCCTGCAGCTCCAGCTCCTCTTTTGCATACTGTGGCCCATTCAGAGTGGCTCTATATCCCTTCTGGTTTTCGCCTACCTCCAAGAGGCAACCTCCATGCCCCAGCCTTTGTGCTAGGGCTGAAGAGTCCTTTCTCTGCATGGAGCCATAGTTTCAGGCAAGCCTAGATGTGCTCATACGAAGTGTTTCCTAAAGAAAATTACAGGGGCTGATTTGAAATTCTGTTTACATGAGAGGTTGGGAGGTTGTACCTGCATTTCCTGACTCGATTGTGTTTGTAATGGTGTAACAGCACGAAGGTGCAATTTCAGCATGGATAAGCATGGCTAGCAGCAGAATTGTAAATATATGAAAGAAAAGGTGTGAGGATGCTGCAGTGTGGGTTTTAGCCTGGGCAAGCAACTGAAAGTGAGCCTTCCGTGGACACCCAAAAGACATGGTGGTGGTCTGGTAACTGAGGCTGAAGCCTGTGATGTCACATCCTTGTTACCACTTAAGTTAGTTAAAAATACTGCAAAATCAGACATATGTGATGATCTGTCTCAAAAGTTTCTTCAACTAAGAGTAAGGGAAACAAGTTGTTGGTTGCTCAGAGAAAGAGATGTTTTCCATTCAGTCACATCTGGAGGCAGCTTGGTATGTGTCTAAAGGAGAAATAGGCTCAGCTCTTGGTCCACCAAGCACCTTGGCTTCTGTGTGGATATAGGCCTTAGTCCTCAGGTTAGACCACACTGATGTTCTGCATTTTCTTAGAAGTCTAGTATGTTTCCAACATGGAAGGAAAAAGAGTTTTGCCATGAACATGTGAGAAACTTGATTTATGCAGTCTTGATTGATACCAAAATCACTGACATTAAAAAACAAACAAATTCAGTTGAAAGTCTTGGGTTGCTCATGGGAATGGTAGGTTCCTTTTCTAACTTCTAGTACTTCAAGAAATTCATGTGAAAGATTTGCTAACCCAAACCAAAGCCCGTGCCCATAACACTTGCTTTCTTTGTCCACAAAAGCGAGGGAGGTGATATCAGAATATGCAGAAAACATTTGAAAAAGGAGCACCTATTAGGTAATGATTGACTCAATGATCTTAAAGGTCTTTTCCAATCAAAATGATACTATGATCCTATGATGTTGCATTTAGAGAAATACACACCAAGAAGAAGGTAAATCTCTTGAAAATGTGTGGGCTACATTCATAAAACGATAACATCTCTGATGTAGCTTGCAGGTATTTGCAAGAGTAGATAGTTGCAAGTATTGTCTGCAGTTGTGCTCTCAGAGTATATTGGGCTGAACTGAGCGTCTGTGCTAAAAGAGTGAGATGATGCCAAGAATAGACTCTCAATGTCTTTTCAGTGTTTTTATGAGTTTTCTAGGAGTTACACACTTTGCATTTCTTCCTGTGTTTCCTTGTCATCTTTCCTGAAAGTGTAATACTGGTAGATACTTGTCGAGCTGTTGCAAGAAAATCTGGGAAAATTGCAGCAGAGTATAAGTTGCTTCATAGTTGTCTCAAATGCTGTTCTTGGTGGAGGCTGCATGTACATGAGCAGAAATCCAGCGTGCTTTGTTAAAGAGGAGGAAAACTGGTGGGGAGCATCGGAAGCTGATAGCCAGCATGAGGATTTGGGCCGTGCTGGTGCTCCCTGGTGTAAGGAGGAGGCAGGCAGGGATGTGGAGAAGGGAAGAGGGCACTGTACTCCCACCATCCTTCTGCCTTTCACCAGCAGGTTCATAACTGGTGGGCAGATGTCAATGAAATGGGAAAGAGGAGATTCTCAACGATAACTCCTGCAAGTGGCATGGCTGAACTGAGGAGTGGGAGGGAGGCTGGTGACAATTCCCAGAGCAGCACTGGCCAGCTTCTGGGCATCAGTTACTTTGTGGCGGCCAGCGGCAAGCACGGCGCTGGGGCAGTAGAGCACATGGGCCTGCATACAGACAGGTCTCATTAATCGAGCTGCTCATGGAGCACCTCCTTTTGATTAAGTCAGATTTCCATCTATGAATGTGGTGTGCAAAATAAATCTTTTACTTGTGTCTCACTTGATGCAGGAGCCAGAGAAGCTGCTCTGAAAGCATCACCCTGCCTCTCCCCAGCAGACAGGAGAGCGTCCATGTTGCCAGAGCAGCACTCAAGCCTGATTCTGATAAACGAGTAATTAAACAAACAGCCCTGCTTTTACTGCTCAAACACAGCAGCTGGGCCCTGTAAGATGCTTGGCTAAAATGGAGAGATGTTCGTTCCATTTACTAATTGATTTTGTTTTTGAACTTCTGTAATGGCTTTATTTTCAGCTACATGCAGCAATAGAGATAAGAGGGAAAGGGAGGAAAACAAAGAGCAAGTGAAGCCATTTTGTCTCCTCCTTTCTAGGCTAGTTCCCACCATACTGGCTCAGACATCCCTGTGAGCAGGCTCATCTTTTTATAGGGCAAGTTTGTGCTCCTTTCACTGACACTGGATGCTTTGGGTCTGTGGGTGCTTTGCCTCTTCCTCACAACTGTCCCTGGTAGTGGAGTAGCAGTGGTGATGGTGGGGTGGGTTTCTGGTGCTCAGACAGGGTGGCCTTTTGGACATGGTGGCTCATGACTTGCTAGGGCATTTGTGCAAAAGCATAAAGGAAAGAACATATCTTTGTTCCCAAGAAGGGAAGTCTCACTAACCTGCTCCCAAGATGGTTTAGTAACTTGAATTTCATCTCAGGCAGAAATCCACCTTGTCTTTTCCTGTCTTTCAAACAAGTAAGAAAATACTATAGCCTCGAGTTGAGTGAATGAACCTATTTGAGATGCTCTAGAGGAGGAGAATACTGGGAATGTTTTCTACAGCTACTGCTTCCCACTACCCCTCTGTGTTTGATGCCCTCTCATCCTGGTCCAGGACCACTGCTCCAACTGTAGCCGCAACACCCCTTTTTCTGTATTCCCGTGCTGATGTCCATACTTCCCCAACTCTGGCAACTCTGCAATGTGATCATGAGCACCCACACAAATCATCTCTGGCTGTGCCAGTCACTATCATAAACTGTCTGGGTGGCCACTGTTCCTTTCCCGAACTTTAGCCCATTCCCAGTGCCCTCACCCAGTGCACAGGATCATATTGTGCAGGTGCTAATACTTGCAGCTCCGGTGGATGGATCGCTCTCCCTGAGCATTGCCTAGTCTCAGTTAATTCATGTGACCTGGATCTTAAAGCTGTCCTCTAAATTACAGTAAGATTTATTATAGAACCTGATTGTGGTGCCATCTGCAGCATAGATGGTGCTGCATACTTAACTGCTTATGCTGGACCAACTTAGTTTCTCATTATGTGTCTGCAAAGCAAAGCAAAAGGGTAATTTCAGCAGAGGTAGCAAGCACACATTATCTTCCACAAAATCCACATAAAAATGATTAATTTGTGTCTTTCAACAGTGGCTTACTGTACGCAACATTATAGTACTAAATACTTTGATGCCTGTGAATGCTTCATTTGGTTAGACTTAGCTCTGCATACTGACATGTGCCTTGAGTTTCCCACTGCTGTGCTGGCCCTTCATCCAGCCTTGCTCTCCCACTCTTCCCTGCTCTGCCAGTCTCCACTGTGCAACAAAGGCTAGTTACTATTTCACAGGTGAAAATTGTCCACCAGGTTGGTGTTTTGCCCAAATCACAGAATCCAGTCATCCCTCTCTGAATGCCAAATTCAAACTTTATGGTTTATGCCTTTTAATCCTCCTTTTCATTACCTTGATCTTAAGTGCGTATTTTTGGTCACGGATTGGAGTTTTTGCCCAATGAGATTTGCTGTAAAATACTCTAGATTGTTTAACAATCATTTCACACATTTTGATTTTTATTCCTATTTATCTAAACTTCAAAATGTTTTCAATCTGTAAATTGCTTTTCTACTTCTTCATATTTTGGTACTGTACCTTTTTTGTGAGCTGGGGGGAAAAGGATGTCTAACCTAGGAGGTAAATATTTTCTTCTCTTTTCACATTTAAATGTCTCAGCCTTAGTCTTGCACATTTTTTTTTCTCCTGGTATCTGAGACTGGCCTTAGAAGGTAAACACTGGGGGGAGCTAAATGAGATTAGAACATCACTTGGGTAACCTTTCTTAGAGAATGGGCAGTTGATCTGCCCATAATGCAAAGCACTTAATGTATTGAAGCATCTAAGAAAGAAAGCTACTAGTTCGCCACTTAGAGTTCAATTCCTGGATAATAACATTTATTTATAGGGAATAAAGAGTTAGGGCTGTGATGGCAAAGTAGATATTGTCACTCAAAGCATGGTCTTTTTATTAACCTCAGATTTATATGGTTAGGTAATTGTTGTATTAGTAGCAATTCTTGAGTGGTAAGGAGGACAAAAATAAGACAGATGTCTGTGAACAACATACTGCTTGTTTGTTTATCTGTAGTAGGCTGGGGCTGGTAAATTGGCCCACTGTCACAGGCTGTGAGCGATAGCAAGCTTGAGCTCAGCAGCCTAAAGCTTGAGACACAGCAACTCATTTCTTTGTGTGTACATCTGTCTGTCCTTTTCTGTGCATAGCAAAAGGCAGGGGAAAAAGATGCAAAAAGGCCACGTACGGATTTTTTACTGAATATTGTTTTTTTTCAATAAGGCAGCTGACGGAAAATGTTTCTTTCTGCTATTTGTTTGTGTATGTCTTTGACTTTGCAGAGGGACCTGGACAAGCTGGATAGATGGGCCCAGTCCAATGCCATGAGTTTTAACAAGTCCAAGTGATGGTTTCTGTGCTTTGGCCATAACAACCCCATGCAGTGCTACAGGCTGGGGACAGAGTGGCTGGAGAGCAGCCAGACTGAGAGGGACCTGGGGGTACTGACTGACAGGTGACTGAACATGAGCCTGCAGTGTGCCCAGGTGACCAAGAAGGCCAATGGCATCCTGGCCTCTATCAGGAATAGTGTGGCCAGCAGGACCAGGGAAGTCATTCTGCCCCTGTACTCAGCACTAGTTAAGCCACACCTTGAGTACTGTGTCCAGTTCTGGACCCCTCAATTTAAGAAAGATGTTGAGGCACTTGAATGTGTCCAGAGAAGGGCAACAGGGCTGGTGAGGAAACTGGAGAACAGCCCTAGGAGTAGAGGCTGAGGGAGCGGCGTTTTTGAGCCTGGAAAAGAAGAGGTTCAGAGGAGACCTTACTGCTCTCTAAAACTACCTGAAAGGAGGTTGTAGCCAGGTGGGGGTTAGTCTGTTCTCCTGGGCAGCCATGGCAGAACAAGAGGACACAGCCTCAAGCTGCACCAGGGCAAGTTTAGGCTGGATGTTAGGAAGAAGTTCTTCACAGAGAGTGATTGGCATTGGAATGGGCTGCCCAGGAAGATGGTGGAGTCACCATCCCTTCAAGTGTTTAAGAGGAGACTGGAGGAGGCACTTAGTGCCATGGTTTAGTTAATTAGAAGGTGTTAGGTGACAGGTTGGACTCATGATCTCAGATATGATCTTGAAGGTCTTTTCCAACCTGTGTTTCTGTGGAAGCAGGACACATTTCTGCGCGACAGAAATGCTCACATATTTAATGAATATGTAGCTCAATAGTAACACATACAGAATGCCTGGACATACTTCTGGTATGATACTGTTCGTATTTTCAAATGAAGGAAAATTCTGCTAATGTATCCATTTCTACTTGTTCTTCCAGTTTTCATAATGTTTTAAATTAGAAATGTTGTAAAACGTGGTATGTGGCTAAAAGCTTGGTGCAAAATATAAGATGGGAGGAGATTGGTAAAAGGAAGTATATTTAATCTGTATTCTTCATGGCTGTTTCTTAAACTCGAAGTAAATATGGTGAAATTGAGTGAATTTCTATTAAGCAGACTCATCTGCTTTCATGTCACGTACCGAACAGACAATTGATGGCATATTTCCAGCTGGCAGAGCTGTCGAAAGGTAGCATGCGACTTCAACTCCATTTTTTCCCCCCTTTTCGACATACAATTGTGCAAGTCTAACTGAATTCATCAGAGAGTAAATATTCATTCAGTATGTAAAATAAAGAATAAATCTGTGAGCTGGATTCAGCAAGTAAACAGATTATGGCACTATAGGGTTTTCTTCAGTACCGCGGGTGCTTCAGGCACAGAGATTTTTCAAACCTGATGTGGTGATCAATGTGGTATCAACTGTTGGAGTCAATACAGAGTCCCCTAAGTCTCCCTTTTGCTTTTTGGGTTTGGTGTTTTTTGGGGGGGTGGGGGAGGAGGAGAGGAGGGGCAGGAAAAAGAGGTTTGCACAACGCATGTTTCCTACTGCATGTGTGGAAAAACAGCGTGTGTAAATCTGTTGTCTTTTTGAGAAATGGTGAAAAACTTCACCATGTTTGTGTGGCTATTATTTTTTCCACACAAGGTACTTTGTCTGGAACTAATAATGGTGTTTGCATTTACTGCTGGTTGTGTCTTGATGGTGTTTTCCCAAGCATTAGCTGCCTGTCTGAGCTCTAGCAGTTTCTCTTGGTCTCCTCTTGTAAAATAGTGGAAAGTGACAATTCGACTCAAATAAACTTGCCTCCAGGTGGAATTGTGCTGAAATTCTGCCTTTTCCCTCTGGAAATGGCTTGGGTACGCCTGGGGCTATTGATGCCGTGGATGTAAGGCCTGTGGGCACCACCGAGCTACCCCAGTTTTGAACAGAGACTTACTGTAAGACTCTGTCTTGGGAGTATATAGGTCTTGATGTGGACCATGCTGGTTGTGGGATATTTTAACAGCAAGGTGTGTTTCTCCAATGGTTCCTCTGTGAATGTTGTCACCTAGTGAAAACGGGTAATGTCAACGCAAAGCAAGCCTTGTGACTGCCTATGGTTTAGTTTAGTCACATACCAGAGATGAAAAATCATTGAATTGCTCTTTCCTGACGTGTGCTCCTTGAATGGAGTTGGTGCAAATGTAGTCAGTTCACTTTGTTGAGTATTGAGAGCTGTGTGATATGTAAATAAAGCTTTATCAGACAAGATAGATTTAAAATTCCACAGTTGGCGAGGAAGCGTTAGCAGTATAATATAATACAAATATTTACACAGTAACTTCTAAGTCTTCAATAAGTGCTTAATATTTGAAATACGTGTTGTGAAAACATTGACTGATTAAGCCGTACCATTGCTGCTACATCTGTATGCAGCAACTTGCTATGGTTAGGACGCAGGAGTTGCAGGGAGGAGTAGGTAGGTCACCTAGCAATGCAAAGGCATTTAAATAAGTCACAGCATAGTGTGACTTATTTATAGTCAGCTCTCCCAAGGTAGCTCCATCCCTGTGTCCAACTGGAGCTGCCACATTCAGACACTGTTGCATTTGTGTTATGTGAGTGGATGTAAATCACGAGCTTAGTGCATCTGAGGCAACTTCAGTAGCAAAGTTTAGCTATGAAGTTTGTGCCTACCCACAACATGGCATGTAGTCATCATTAGTCTGTCCCTCTTCCTTGTATCCGTCAAGGAGATTTGATCAGGAATTGAAATGGACTGCAGTGATGGATGTTTAATCTTTTGCCTGCATGCAGCATCACAGGCTTGGTGCTGGGCGATAGCCAGTCCCCTTGTTTTGCTGGAAGCAGAGGCTGGCAGCAGAGAGGGTGTGCTCTTGGGGTGAGTGTATCTGCCTTGCCCAGTCCATCACTGCATTCAGCCTCCAGCTCCAATATTACTCATGAGTGAGCTCACAAAACAGTAAAATCAATAGACTGCAAATTAAAATAAACAGAAACACAGCTCCTAAACTTGCCTGGATGATTCTCTGCTGCTCCCTCATTGCCAAGAGACTGCAAGAGCTGATTCATGCCTGAAAATGTGTTGCTGGTCTCTAACCTAGTCTTTGGTCTCCTTGTTTTATTCTTTTTTTTTTCTTTTTTTTTTTTTTTCTCCCTCATTTCTGCCTACTCTACTCTGTTTCACCTTCCACCAGTGCACAGCAAAGCCAAAAACCATAGTGGTTTAGGGTGTGCTTGAAATATGAAAATCAGGTTGAGTTTATTGTAGGTGGGGCAGGTTTGGTCTCCCCTGCACATCGTAGACTTGATCACGTCTGCTGGCTTGGCATTATGCTTGATACGATTTAGCCACTTCCTGGAATGTTTTAGTGTAAACCTCTTGTTGATAAGCTGTGCATTGCTTAGACCCCCATGAGAGTTTTCCCTATCCTTTTCCACAGAGAGGCTAAGAGACAGCCCACAGTCTTTTCTCTAGAGAGAGGTGATGTGGCTGGTCATGCAGGAAACCCAGCCCAAATAATGAAATGCTGCCTCTTTTCTTACTGCAAGCTAAGGCAAACAGCTGCACCTCATGCCAGTGATGTGTAGGGAGGTATTTATCAGCCTGTGCTCTGCCCACTGTTTGGATTGCTGCCCTGCTGCTTGGCTCAGTCTCCAGCACGGCTGGAGGTAGATAGAGCTGCCTGGGATGTGAAGGACACACAGAGATGCCCTCAAATCCTAACTTGGCGTTTGCTCTTGCAGCAATTGCAGGAGGTATTCACATCTGTGTCGTTTGTGCTGGTAGCACACAAAGCTAGATTCTGCAAGAGGAAAGTGAAGTAGGAGGTGATTTTGTTAGATGCTGATGTTGGGGATGTGGCTTAGGATAATTTAGCAGGCATGTGATGTGCCGTGGTTGTCGCCTGTGAAGGTCCATTTCCAAGGTAAGGTTGCAGTGTCTGCCTGTTGCAGTGACACTAGCAGAATGATTGCAGTGATCTTAGATTAATGATAACGAAGAGAGATTGAGGTTTGCAAGAAAGGTGTTGCAATTCTTGTACTGCTCGTGATGATTTTACAAGGTTAAGAGCAAATAATCTCGAAATGAGCTGGCAGTTTTATGATTGGGGTTTATGAGCTTTTATGATGTTTATAATCTGACACTGAACTTGCAGTTTCAGAGGTGAAAGGTTTAAAAGAACGCAGTAGCAAAGGCGTACCACTAAATTTCTTCTTGGTGTAATTTTAATGTACATTTCAGATTGCTTCCCTGACATGGTGGGTTTGCTAGAGTATGGGTGATGCATGTCACAGTGTGTGTCACTGAGTAAAACAGACTCTGT
Source organism: Semnornis frantzii (assembly GCA_013399775.1). Taxonomy (NCBI): domain Eukaryota; kingdom Metazoa; phylum Chordata; class Aves; order Piciformes; family Ramphastidae; genus Semnornis; species Semnornis frantzii. The sequence continues at coordinate 11,819 of VWYK01109468.1, forward strand.
TCTTATCATGTATTCAGTATAGGGAAGACTTGAACAGAAAGTGTGATTTTACCTTCTCTAGTGAAAAGCGTGGACCAGAGGTAACTGCATAGATGCCCAAATGCAATCTTTGTGTTTCTATTTAAATTCCATTCACAGAAATACTTTATGTTGTCCATACCTACTTGTTTTCTTGTGTGTTTTTCTGATACCAGTGAAAATCTAAAGTCCCCTGTAGTCTTTAAGCCGGAATTCTTACATTATGACCTTTCCTTGTGGCACTATTAGAGAAAATGAATAATGCTGTCTGCTCCTTGTCTTGCAATCCTGCATCTGCTTCTTTTGACTAATGTGTGCTTCAGAGGTCCTGCCTGCAGATGTTTGCATACCTATAACACCAGCCTGTTCTTGAACTATCCATTTCTGATTTCCTGTGTTATCTCCTATTGCTCTGCGGGGCTCGGTGAGCAGCAGGTTTGCTGCTGGCTAGCTTTTTGAGGTTTCTGTTACGCACAGTACCGTATTTGTCTCCTGGTTCTTTGATTTGCAATGTTTTGCCTTTGATTGCTGCCGAAGGTATAAACAAGCCTGTCAAAAGCCTTGTTTAGCACACAGATTCTGTGGGGGTGGCTGGCAGCCTCAGACCTGAAAATAGATCTAGCAATGAACTGAACGGCTTAAAACCCTGAGAATTTAATTTGATCTTTCTTGTTGCTTTAAATACTGGGACTGAATGAAGATTCCTCTAACAGAACAGAAGGTGAACATGTTGGTATATGACAGTAATAGAAGAAGGGTCCAGACCTGCTGTCATTGAGATGCTCTTCTGCAATTAGAAGCTGGACTTGGCCACTGGATTATAGCTCATCTGCTGTGTCCCTTGATTTTGCTTCCATGGATCTTGTCAAAGGGTAGTCACTGGAGGAAGACCTGAAGCAGTCGCTCACATTTTGGTGTCTATTTGATGCTAGCTTTGTGAAGGAAGAAGGAGCTGCAAAATCATCTGGGTTTTCTTTTTTTTTTTCTCCCCTCTTTTATGTAGCACCATGCAGTTTGTAATATCATAGCTGGGGTTTTCAGTTGTGGTGGTGTGAAGGTAACAATGATTTGGCTTTGACGTGCCATACCAGCTGCGGAATTCATTGGAGCTTAGAAGCCTGTGAGTTATAGCTGTGATACCATTTACAGCTTTTACGGAAGAGCCCTTAAATTTGTGAAATGTGTTACTTTTTGAAGTGAAATATATTTGTAATTTGAATTCTCTAAAATC
>VWYK01109469.1:1900-17202 GCA_013399775.1 Semnornis frantzii
GTTTATAAATATCTGAGGGCTGGGAGTTGGGATGGGGGGGATGGACACAGGTTCTGCTCATTTGCTGCCTGGGATAGGACAAGGAGCAGTGGATGGAAGCTGCAGCACAGGAGGTTCCAGCTCAACACAAGGGGGAACTTCTTTCCTGGAAGGGTCCCAGAGCCCTGGCACAGGCTCCCCATAGAGGTTGTGGAGTTTCCTTCTCTGGAGCCTTTCAAAGCCTGTCTGGATGTGTTCCTGTGTGCCCTGAGCTGCATTGTCTGGTCCTGCTCTGGCAGGGTGGTTGGACTCGATGAACTCTTTGGGTCCCTTCCAACCCCTAACATCCTGTGAGCCTGTGAACTTCTCTGGGCAACCTGTTCCAGTGTCTCACCACCCTCCTAGTAAAGAACTTCTTCCTAATGTCCAATCTAAACCTGCCCTGCTCTAGTTTCAAACCATTGCCCCTTGGCCTCTCAGATAGGATAACCATGAAGAAGTCATTGTCCTCTAAACGTGCACGTGAAGAGGATCTGGGCATCAGCAGCAGATTGTGGTGTGGACAGAGCAAACACAGAGGAGTCCCTCCAGCATTACTTTGTCATGAATTATTATTAAGTGGTGACAGAGTGCTTGACCTGAAGGGAGCCCTTCAGCCACAGAGATCCCATCAGGAGCTGTGGCAGAGTCACATTGGCCAAGCAGGATTGCAGCTTGTTCTGGGCCTTCTCTGCAGCCAGCTAACGAGGCCAGATCACTCCTAATTATTATCCCAACCAAAAGTCCTTTCAGCAGAACACAAAGGCAAAATGTAAATGATTAATTTGCTGTTTATAGCAGAATGTATCATTATTTGTGGTATGAATTATTCACAGCTCCCCTCTCCTCTCCTGGGATCCTGACAAACAAGAGCTGTTGTCTGAGGGAAGCGTGGTGGGGCAGGGAGGTGTCCTGGTCCCTTTTCCCTGTGGATTTGCATGCTGCAGCCCATGCAGTGCTTGCATCCCAGACCCTGCCAGCAAACACTGATGGGACAGGAGAAAACAAAACCCAAGGCACCAGCAGGATTAATCTCAGACAAAGCAGTTCTGGGCAATCTTTATTCTCAGGACTGTTTGCAGCCATGGGCAGATGCAGCCTCACAGATCTCAGCCAACAGAGTCCAAAGTGCTGGCTGTGAAAAAAAACCAAACAACAAACAAAGCAGCAGGAGAAATAAACCCATTGTGGTGCTGTCTACAATCACAAAACTGGTTTGGCTGGAAAAGACCTTGAAGATTACTGAGTCCAACCATCAACCTGGCACCACCATGGCCACTAAACCAGAGTGCCATGCCTATGCATTTTTTGAACACCTCCAGGGATAGTGACTCCATCACCTCCCTGGGCAGCCTGTTCCAATGCCTGAGCATCCTTTCAGCCAAGAAATTGCTCCTAATATCCAACTTAAACTTCCTTTGGCACAGCTTAAGGCCATTTCCTTTGATTGTGTCACTTGATACTAGGGAGAAGAGACCAACACCTCACTCCAGCCTCCTTTAGGTGGTTGTAGAGAGTCATAGAATAACAGAAACACCCAGACTGGCAAAGCCCCTCAGGATCACCAAGTCCAACCTAGAACCCTACTCTACAAGATTCACCTTAAACCATAGCCCTAAGCACCACATCCAAACCACCCTTAAACACATCCAGGGTTGGGGACTCCACCACCTCCCTGGGCAGCTCATTCCAGTCCCTGACCACTCTCTCTTTTTCCTAATGTCCAACCTAGACCTCAGCTTGAGGCCATACCCCCTTGTTCTGTCTCCAACTACCTGTGAGCAGAGCCCAGCAGCAGCCTTTCCACAATGTCCCTTCAGGTAGCTGTAGACTGCAATGAGGTCTGCCCTCAGCCTCCTCTTCCTCTCACTAACCATCCCCAGCTCCCTCAGTTGCTCCTCATCAGATCTATTCTCCAGGCTCTTCACCACTTTGTTGCCCTCCTCTGGAGTGAGAAGGTTTCCCTTGAGTCTCCTTTTCTCCAGGCTAAACAACCCCAGTTCCCTCACAGATGCTTCTCTAGACCCTTCACCAGCTTTGTTACCCTTCTCTGGACCTGCTCCAGCACCTCAGTGTCCTCCTTACAGTGACAGGGAGCCAACAACTCAAAGGTGTGAGTGTGGCTGGGCACATGGGGCAGAGAGCTGCCAGCTCCAGCACAGCTGGTACCAATGGGAAGTGCCTGCTCAGGCAATCCCACATATTGCAGGTAAAAAAAGGGCTGTGGTTAGTAGGTCCAGAGAGATTCTCCTGCCCCTCTGCCCTGGTGAGGCCACATCTGGAGTACTGTGTCCAGTTCTGGGCCCCCCAGTTCAAGAGGGACATAGAACTGCTTGAGAGAGTCTAGTGCAGAGCCACAAGTTGCTGAAGGGAATGGAACATCTCTGTTACAACGAGAACCTGAGGGAGCTGGGGCTGCGCTGCTTGGAGAAGAGGAGACTGAGAGGTGACCTCAGCAGTGGTTATAAAGATGTAAAGGTGAGTGCCAGGAGGCTGGAGCCAGGCTCTGCTGGGTGATGCCCAGTGACAGGACAAAGGGCACTGGGTGGAAGCTGAGGCATAGGAAGTTTCATTTAAACACAAGGAGGATTTTTTTCCCTGTGAGGGTGACAGAACCCTGGAACAGGCTGCCCAGGGCGGGTTGTGGAGTCTCCCTCTCTGGAGAGATTCAAAACCTGCCTGGATGTTTTCCTGTGTGATCTGCTCTAGGTGACCCTGCTCTGGCACGGGGGTTGGACTGGATTAGCTTTCAAGGTCCCTTCCAGCCCCTGACATTCTGCATTCTATGAAAAAAAAAAGGTGTGTGGGAGGAAAACCTGCTAAAGGCTTGTGGGGTGGCAGCAGCAGGAGAGCACAGCAAAGCCAGGAAGTTTGCAAATGGAGAGAATCACAGAGGGTTAGGGGCTGGAAGGGACTTTGAAAGATCTTCTAGTCCAACCATGGCCTTTCTGGGTAGGGAACTGCAGGAAAGCCACCACAGAGCTGCCTCAGCAGCACAGCTTGACTCAGCCCCTCTCCTCAGCTCTGTGAACCACTCAGGATTCACTCATTAGAGCTTTACTTTCAGCAGTGTCTGAGGTCCATGACATGCATGCATGAGAGAAGGTGAAACATCTGAAAAGCTTCTGACATGTCCAGACAGCTCATCTTCGCCACTTTGATTTTGAAAGACAAAACCTAATGGTGCTTCCAAGTTTTCCAGGGATTCACAGACAGGTTCCAGCAAGGTTATGCAAGAGGTGGTGAAAAACAGTAGATGATGACAAGGTCAACCCAGCCATCACCTGAAAAAAGCAAACAGTTGAAATCCTCAGCTCCCTGCTGCTCTAACAGCAGCTTGGATGTGAAGAAGCCAAACCATGCTGCTGTGTGTGACACTGGGGGTTTAAAATGCCATTAAAAGGGGATTCTAAGCCCCAGTGGGCTTCCTCTGGGGGATTGCCAGGCAATGTCACAGGAGCTTTGTCTGAAAAGGCCTCCAGAATGAGGTGTTCATGCTGGTGAAGCCACTCATGTGCAACCAGCCAAGCTCAAGGGGTTTGGAGTGGAGCAGTGAGCAAACCTGGGTAGGATGTGACACAAGGTGACTCTGGGTGACCCATGGCAACAGATCCAGGGGAAAAGGTAGGCCAAGAGAAGCCCAAGGTTTGTGTCTATTAAACAAGGTGGAATTTGTGGTGCACAAGGGCAATTCCCATAATTCCATCTCCTGGTTTCCCCAGCCAGACCTAGACCATCCATTTTCCATCCTGTTCCACTTTTCTGCCCCTTTCACCAAAGCACAGTGACGTGGAGCAAACTGTCACTTCAATCCATCAAGCTGAAGAGGAGCTGATGAGGCAGCACATGGCCACTGCTTACCCCAGAGGTACCTGGTCTTAAAGAATCAAAGTAAGTGCCCAACATCCCCAAGCTCCTTCATCATGGAAATGCTTCTCTGGAAGAAGAAAACTCATTCCAAAATTAATAAAGCTAAAAGCAGAGACCAACCTGTGCTGGAAAGAGACTCTCCCTGACCCCACACAACCTGAATCCATCACAGATATTTAATGTTTCATTCCTCGCACGCAAATGATTTCTCAGGCCACTGCTCACCAATGTTTAATGCAAGAGACCTGTGAGATCTGATGGGGATAAAGAAAGAAAAGGAGCTTCCACATGCATATTTCAGCAGACTTTCATTCCAGCTGGTGAAAATACCACATTTAATAGGCTTTTGTCACCTTTGTGCCTGTTACTGCTTGCAAAACACTGATCGCCGGCTCGAAACGATGCCGCAGAGATAAATGGACATTATCAGTCCTCTGCTGGCTGTCCAGGTGCCTGCCTACAAATGAGGTTTTGAAATATGAACTGCTGTCAGGGAGGTGACTCTGGTCCCCCTGCCCATGCTCTCCCCCCTCTCTGTAACAGTGCCAGAGTGATGGGCTGTGACACCCCTGGGCTGCAGGGGAAAAACCTCCCAACCGTGTCCGTGGAACACACGGAGTTACATTTCCATCAGGCTGTTCTTCATGCATCATTTCCTGAGGCACCCTGCACTGCATGTCTCGGCCTCTGTCTGCCCAGAAGGAGCAAGGGGAAGTCCCAAGGGACCTGAGCTGGTGGCCACAGAGCAGAAAGCAGCCCCAGATCCAGGGTCCTTCCTGTCCCCAAAAGTGCCCTGCTTTAGCACCCATACCGTTGAGGACAAGGAAACGGTGATGCACGGCATGCACAGGCTCCCAAGGGAGCCCTGCTGTGCCCACAGAAGGATTTTCTTTCTTTTTTTTTAAGCTTCCACCTTTACAGGACCAGTTTTTTGCTGGTGGCATCTTTCCTTGAGCAGAAGAGTGGGACAGAACTGTCCCATGGCTGCTGGGAGCATCACCCACGCCTGGGGCTGCCACTCGCATCCCTCGCCTGGCGCTGGCTCTTTGCCCAGCTGCCTCCCCACGCTTTCCAGCTTCTCACACAGAAGCTTAATGATTCTGAGCAAGTCCTTTCAATCCATCCAGCTGCTTAATAGATGAAAATGTCAAAATATGTGCTGATGAGGTGACAATTAAGGGGAGGTTTAATGAAAGGTTAAAACAACCTTTCTCAGAGGGAACGCATGTGGCCGAGCCCCTCCTGATCCCACACGAGTCATTGTCATGCCAAATGCTCTGCTTAACGTCGAACACTCAGCTCTGTCTTCGCGGGCTGCATCCAGCCTGACCTTTCTCCTCTCCCCCCGGTGGCTCACAGCGCCGCGGCAGTGCAGCATCACTGCAAACAGCAGATGCCCCATCCCTAATGCATTCGTGCCCGAGGGGTCCCTCTGGAAATCAGCTCAGAGATGCGACGGGGAGCAGGCTCAGAAAGCCACGTCCCAGGGTGGCTTTAGTCTGTAGAGCAGGAAACACTGTGAAAAATTAATGACTGTTCCAATGTGCTTCTTTCCATCCTTGTGAGCACAGGCTGAGCCAGTCCCAGGGCCATGGCACTCCTCTGCTCCTCTTGACCCTCTTGCAGCACTTGAACTCCATCAAACTGCTGCACAGCAGATTCACCACACGTGGACTCCTTCCCTTACTTGCATCTTCCTTTTCACCTTCTCCTCTGAAATTCAAGCTACAGCCAAACCATCTCCTCCTGTTTTTTCTCACCAAAAATAATGCCTTTCAGCAGAAATCAAAGGTGCTCCAAGAGAGCCCAAGGACAGCCATTAAGAGCAATGCAGCCAGCAGAAGTGAGAGCAGGAAGGAGCTCTGCTGCAGTGTCAGAAGGCAGCAGCGCACAGACGAGGCACAGATTAATTGGCACAGTTAAATGGCTCCCATCCTCACGCTCTGGTGAGCCCCACTGGGTACCAAACACTTATTAAAGTCAACAATTGTGAAATAGTCTCAATTTCAATAGACTAGCAAAACAAAACAAAACAAAAAAACCCCAAACCCCAAGCCCTCATCATTCAACGTGAATGTTACCAACCTCTAATGGAGCCCTGAGAACAGTCACAGGAATAATCATTTGGCTTCCTAATGGAGGTGCAATATCACACTCACTGCTCCAGCCTCCTCTCAGGAGGCTGAGTGCATGGGAGCACCTGTCCCAGGAGGGTGGATTCAATCAGTTTTTGCTAATGACAAAGTAACCAGCTTGGAAATCAACTCCTCCCAAGGAACACCAATCTGACAGCACAGTATGCAACCTCCGTGCTGCTGCAGCCCTCTGCAGCCATCCACAGCCCTCCGCTCCTCTTGCTCCTCTGCAGTCATGAGCAGTTGCAGCCCAAATCCACCAGCATCTGAGGACCAGCTCCACCACAGAGAGGACCAGCTCTGCTTTCAGTCTGATGGACGAGCTCTGTCTGAGTCTTGCTGCTTTGGTTTAAGGGTTAAAAAACCTTAAAACCTGCACTTAACCACTGCCAGGGGCAGCAAGATGCTGCAGGGTGCGCCCCTGGGAGATGTCAAATCAACCTATGGCTTAGGCAGAAACCTGAGTGTGAAGATATCCTTTTTGTTTTGGACACATCATGCATTACAGTGAGGGTGGTGAGACACTGGCACAGGTCGCCCAGGGAGGTTGTGGCTGCTCCCTCTCTGGAGGTGTTGAAGGTCAGGTTGGAGGAGGCCTTGAGTGACCTGTGCTAGTGGGAGGTGTCCCTGCCTATGGCAGGGGGTTGGAACTGGATGATCCTTGAGGTCCCTTCCAACCTTCCCATTCTATGATTCTGTGATTCTTTCTCTACTAGCAGACACCCAAGAAGGACATCATAGCATCAGAACCACAGAATATCTTGGGTTAGAAGGGACCTCTAAGGACCATCAAGTCACAGTGATTGTATCTTAGTGATTTTGGTCTTATGCACACATACATATACATATAAATCACAGAATCACAAAACTTTAGAGGTTGGAAGGGACCTCCAGAGATCATCCAACCTCCCTGCCAGGGCAGGATCTCCTAGGGTAGTTCACACAGGAAGTCCAACTCCCTGCTCCTTGTAGAACAACCTAGAAGTAAACCAAGTGACTGAGAGCATCATTCAGACAGACAATCCTTGGACTCTGACAGGTTTGATGCTGTTGTGATGTCCCCAGGGAGTCTGTTCCAGTGCCTGACCACCCTCCTAGTGAAGAGCCTTTTGCTGATGTCCAGTCTGAACTTCCCCTGATGCAGCTTTTCAGCAGGGCTGCTCTCCAGCCCTTCCTCCACCAGGCTGTATTGATACTGGGCACTGCTCTGACCCAGGTGCAGGACTTTGCTCTTGGCCTTGTTGAACCTGATGAGGTTCACCTGGGCCCACTTCTCCAGCTTGTTTAGGTGCCTCTGGGTAGATCTTGTCCCTCAGATGTGTCAGCTGCACCACTCACTCTGGTGGTGTCAGAAGACTTGCTGAGGGTACACCAATCTTCATCTGGACATTGAGCCATTGACCACTGCTTTCTGGATGGTTGGTCACATCCAGCCAATTCCTTATCCACCAAACATTCCACCCATCAAATCCATATCTCTCCAGCTTAGAGAGAAGGATGTTGCTGGGGACCAAGTCACAGGTTTTACAGAATCCTGGAGAGGTGACATCCAGAGCTCTTGCCTTGCCTACTCCATCACAGAGGGTCACTAGGTTGGTCAGGCAGGACTTGCCCTTGGTGATCCCCAAGGAGCTGCACAGAGGAGGCAGTGGAGGATCACAGCTCTCCTACAGCTGCTGTTCTCCTGAGAAGGCTTCTCAGGTGGTTTTATTTGGAGCTCATGGGATTAACTGTAACCTAAACTGAAGGGATTAACTGGAATGTAAAATAACCTGAAAGGTGAGAATTTTCTCATTGAGTTTGAGTTTTTTTCTGCTTTAGAGACTCTGTACAAGTGTTGCACTGGTGCTGGGGCACAGGGAGACCAGAAACTGGGGAGGTGGCACTGCTAGGCTCTTGGTCTCATCTGACCTTGCAGAGGTGACTTTCTGCAGAGAGGTTTGTTGAGCCTGAACCTTCTTAAACAGACTTTGGTGTTTTGCACTGCTCAGCCTCTTGTTAAAACAGCATTTTGGTGGGTGAGGGTCATGATCTTTTCCCCTCCAGTGTCCTTATACATACAGAAACCTCCTCTCTCTGTGCTGGCTTCACGAGGAGCTGCTGGTTTGGGTTCCTGGGCAGTGTGGCAGGCTCTGGCATTGATCTTTGATTAAATTAACTTTGAGTAAAATGAGAAGGGTGATGACCTGACCTGGAGTGCTGCTTTCCTGCTCTGCTGGGGCCTGGGGCTGTAGGAGGCTTTGACCTGTTTTTTTTTCCTTCCTATTTCAGAGGGTCTGGCAGTGGGAGTTGGATTTGGGGCCATTGGAAAATCCACATCTGCAACCTTCCAAAGTGCCAGGTAAGCTACCACACTGCTTCTGCTCTGTGTCTGTCAGGTTTTGTGTTTGCCTTTGCTTCTTGGAGGTTGTCTGCCTGTCTGTCCCACATTGCTACTGAGCTGGAGTGGCTGGAAATGCATTGACTGAAACTTGTCTGGAGGTACAAGTGTGGGCAGAAGAAGCTGAAGAATTTCTTAGTGCTGCTGCATTTTCCTGGTGGTTTGGCTTGTGACAGAGAAATGCTGAGATTTTCCACAAAAGCAGCTTCCCTGTGAATAGGAGCAGCTGCTGGAGCTGTTGGAAAGTGTTTGGTGGCTTTGATTTCTATCTCTGCCAAGCAGGGCCACTGGGGTCTGGAACTGGTGGCAGTAAAGGCTCTCAGTTTTCCTGGTGTCCCTGCCTGCCTGCTTCTGGTATCCCTGCCCACCCATTCCTGCCATCCCTGCCCACCTGCTTCAGCCTCACCAGCAGCTGCTCTTGACAGGCTGTTTCTGGCAGTGCCAGCCCTGTCCCTATGCTGCCAGGCAAACCCTTTTGTGTTTCTCCCCACGACTGGTGTGAAAACAGGGGGTTAATTCGGCTCCTCCAGACTCTTTAAGTCTTAGTGTTTGGTCTTTGGGTGCATTTTCACACCAAGTGGAAGCAAAATCCAGGTGTACAGGGCAGGTGATGGCAGAGAAAGAGCCCTGCCACTTCCCCATCCCCAGTCTCCCTCAGGCAGAGCTGAAATTGGCCTGATTGGACTAAAGAAATGGGGAAAAGGAGTAAGTCTGGTGCAAAGCAGGAGCTGGAGGAGCTCTGAAAGAGCTGCTGGCACCTCTCTGCGGCTGGCAGGCAAACAGCACCCTCCTGCCGAGCCTCCTCCATGTGTTCTTGCTGAGCACTTGGCTTTTTCTGATTGAATTTAACATCCGAGGCTCATGGCACTACACAGTCCTTTGGCCCTTTGTTTCCCAGACCCAGGTTGTAGTTTTGTGTGGTTTGGGGACACTCAACGTGGCCAGGCTGTGAATAACCTGCTCAGCCCTTATGGCTCGTGGGTGAATCTGGTGTGGAGGATGAGGGGTGATGGTTTGAAACTAAAAGAGGGAGATTTAGGCTGGAGAGAAGGATGATGGTTTTTACACTGAGGGGGGTGAGACACTGTCCCGGGATGGCCAGAGAGGTGCTAGATGCCCTATCCCTGGAGGCACTCCAAGTCAGGTGGCTTGGGTCCTGCATCCTGCTGTAGTTGAAGTTCTTTCCAGTGAGGGTGGTGAGACACTGGCACAGGTTGCCCAGGGAGGTTGTGGCTGCTCCCTCCCTAGAGGTGTTCAAGGCCAGGTTGGATGAGGCTTTCAGCAACCTGTTCTAGTGGGAGGTGTCCCTGCCTATGGCAGGGGGTTGAAATTAGATGATCTTTGAGGTCCCTTCCAACTTAAACCATTCTGTGATGCTATGTCCCTGCTCACTGCAGGGGATTGGACTATGTGGCTTTCAGAGGTCCCTTCCCACCCAAACCATTCTGTGATTCTGTGATTATGTCTCAGCCGCTCTGTCCCTGCTGGGGAGTCCCAGGACTGGTTGTGGAGCTTTCCAGGTTGCCCAGTCCCTTCTCTGCCTGAGCACAAGCTGCACTTAGAAGGACACCACCATGACATGAAAAACCCCTACTGTACCCAATGCCCTGTTATGTCTGCTCTGCCAGGGGGGTTGAGGTAGATGATCTTTCAGGGTCCCTTCCAGCCCCTAATGTTCTGTGATTCTTGTGATCCCTGGCTGATGGAGGAACCCATCCTGACAGCATAAGCCAGGCACTTGGATTGAAGCAGATACCCTCCAGATCTGTGGTGAGACAAGCAGGGTACAGCTGCTCTAGACACCACATTTCTCTAACCTTTTGAAATAAAAAGCTCTTCACAGAGGCTCTAGAGATGCTTGAACAAAAGGACTTTTTTTTTTTTTCCATCAGCTGCTCAGTAGAAGCTAAGAAGCCAGAAGCAGCTGCTTCTTTCTCTCTGTTTACAACAGCATTAATCATGTTCGATGAAAGGTGGAGCCCGCACCATGAAAATACCAATGCAAATGTAGTCAGCTGTGAAAGGAGACAAAATAACTTCATTGCCATCAGTCTGTCTGTCACTGTCATCTGTGGGCAGCCCAAAAAATCACTCGGTGTAGCTGCTTCCCCGTGCAGCCATTTGGAAATAGCCAAGAGTAAAGTTTCAGGTGGCTAGTTTGTGTTGGGCAGGCTTAAAACTAGCAGCGAGCTGCTGTGAGAAACAGAGCTGAGTCCTGACACATCCAAAGGGCAAACTGCTCCTTGGCCAGCCTCAGTTCTTAGGGGACATGACAGTTGTGACCCCCTCGTGCCCATTATTATGCAATAGTGTTTTAATCTAAGAGCAGCAGGACTTGATTTACCTCCTCCACTCTGCTCCTGCTTCCCCCAGGATGTGACTAACCACATTAGCGCTGAGCTGGAGCTGGGGTGAGCAGCTCCTTGGGGAGCTTCTTTCTTCAAGCCTTGAGTTGTGCAGAAGTATTTGTGAACCCTCTGATGTTTAAGCAGTAGATGCTGGTGGATGTTTCCAAGGTTGGCTGTGATTTGCCCTCCCTAACCAGAGGACTTTCTTTGCTGACTTGTGCTTGGAGAATAAGTGACAGGATCACAGACTAGTAGGGGTTGGAAGGGATCTCTGCAGGTCATTTAGTCCAACCCCTCCTTGCTAAAGGCAGGTTTGGAATATCTTCTGGGAAGGAGACTCCACAAGCTGTCTGGGCAGGCTGGTCCAGTGCTCCAGCACCCTCAGAGGTTTTCCTCATGTTCAAATGGAGCTTCCCATGTTCTAGTTAGTGCCCATTGCTGCTTGTCTTGTTGCTAGGCTGAGAAGAGTTTGACCCTGTTGCCTTGACACCTGTCCTTTAGATATTTATAAGCATTGATACCATCCCCTCTGAGCCATCTCTTCCCTGGCTCTTCTGGCCTAGTTTGCTGTGGAGCAGAGCTCTCAGAGTGAGCTCCTCTGCACTGCAGCAGCTCAAGAGTGGATGCTGCAGGGTCTCTGTCTGCCTCAGCTGGGTGCAGGGTCGCTGTGTTTTGTTTTTTTTCATGAGGCACAGCAATGCTCCCCAGCTTTATTTGATTAACACCTTGGTCTTGATGCCTTGCAAAGGTCCCATGAGGTTTTTCCTTAGCTGAGGACTATTCCCTGCACTGGGGGTTGAAAGACTTCTTGAGGAGCCGCAGGGCTCCTGTCCCAGTTGTGCACTAGAGGCTGTGCTGGTGCAGAGCTCAGAAACATCTTCAGCATGGTGATAGGACTATTTTGGGGTTTTAAAGCACACTGGAGTCAGATGTGCTGCAGAGTCAGGGCTGGTTGGAGGCTGTGATGGCGCCAACATGGGTGCTGTAAGCAGAGCAGTGCAGTCACAGCCTCACAGCTGATGATCCAAGTCAGGGGGATGCTTCAAGGTTTGGTTAAAATCCCAAATGATTAGGAAGCAGGGTTTGATTTTCACCTTCTGCAGCACCTGGTGCTTTGTAAGTGTGGTGTCACCTCTGCCATTCCCAAGGAACAAGCAGTAGGACAAAAGGAAATGGCCTTAAGGTGGACATGGGGAGATTTAGGTGGAACATTAGGAAGAATTTCTTCCCCAGAAGTGTTGCCAAACCCTGGAGCAAGCTGCCCAGGGCAGTGGTGGAGTCTGCATCCTTTGAGTAGTTTCAAAGCTGTGTAGATGTGGTGCTGAGGGACCTGGTTTAGTGGTGACCTGGCAGTGCTGGTTGCATTCGACGATCTTAAAAGTCTCTGCCAACCTAAAATATTTGACGATTCCGTGTCTTTCTGGGCTCGGGTAGAGTCCTGCCTCAGCTCTCGGTGCTTGCCGGCTCCAGCAGCGCTCTGAGCTGCTCCATCCAGCTCGGTGCTGGCTGCCAGGCTGCTGCCCGCATTCGTCTGCGTTTCTTTGCTGCCCCCGGGTGTGCAGGCTCCGTTCCTGCGATCTCGCTCCTCCGCCGGTGCCAGGGCTCGTCCTTGCATCACAGCCCCCTCAGCTTGCGAGTTGTTTTGGTTGGGGCTTGTGCCATGGCACCCACCTCCGTTGGCTTGTCAGGGGATGTGGGTGAATTGCAGTCCTGTGCCCTTGCACGGTTGGGGTCTCAGCGGTGGGGTTGCAGCTTTGCCTTTGTGGGCAGGTGGGTATTGGTGTTCCTTTGGCTGAGCACCACAGGCAAGCCTTTCTTGGAAAGGTGACACAGGTTTTATGGCAGTTTAGGTGGGGTTTAGAGTGACCTAATGTCTGCTTTTGGGGTGTTTCCCAGGGGGAGATGAGCATCTGTTTGTCCTTGGGCAGGAACAGCTGTTGTAGAGCATCCCTCCCTCCCTGCTGCAGGACTGCCTGCCTGCCTGGCTCCTTGCAACGATGAAACCATCAGAAAAACATCAGAACTGGAAATAGTGGCTCAGGACAAAGCTGCTGCAGTGACAGAAAAGCAGCACGACCCCAGTGCCCAGGGTGGAGAAGTGATGCCCAAGCAGAGGAGTGGTGCCCGGGCTGGGGTGTGCAGTGAGTCCCCTCCAGACGCGTGCAGGGAAGCATGAGCTGCTCCTGGCTGTCTTCCAGGCAGGAAGGTAAAAAGAAGGGCAGCCACGTCTTAAAAAAGCTCTTTTTACCTCCCCCCTCTTTGCACACTGTAGCATAGGGGGAAGAAACCTTCTCCACCTTGTGTGGCTGATTTAACAGGAACCAGATGGGGCTGGAGCTGCTGGGATCAAGAGGGGCTGAATGTGCACTTCCCTTGGCTGCTCTGGGGGGCAGAGTGCACAGGGTGCAGGCAGGGGTGCAGGCAGGGCTGTCCAACCCTGGTGCACTTTGTTGGTGGCTTCCTCAGGTCTGGGTGCAGGAAGAAAAGGGCCAGGGCAGGTCTCTGCAAATCTCCATTCCCTGTGCAGGGGGAGCATGTGTTGGGGTAGTCTCCTTTTCTCCAGTCCCTGCTGTATCATTTAGAGGACAAAAAGCACCCCCAAGGCACCCTGGGGTGACCCTGGGCCCCTCACCCAGTGGACAATGTGCCTGCAGTGCTGGGCAGCTGTGGTAGGAGTCCAGGGCTGGCAGGGAGGAGATCCCACATGCCCACTCTGCCATCCCTTCTGGACTGCATCCCTTCCCTCGGGACCCGCTTTGTGGCTGTGGCGTTGGCATGCAGGAGCCTCCAGCATCTCCACTCCTGCTTTCTGTGTGCCCACGCAGCATGAGCTCACATCTTGGCTGGAAACATGAGAGCAGATGGGGAGGTGAGGCCCCCCAGGGACCTCTTCTCCTCTCTCCCCACCCATCAGAGGCTCTTCTTCTGAGAATCAGCATGAGGACCCAGTTATCCTCTTCCCCATCGTGCCCAGAATCATCCCTGGGTGTGGTGAGTGGGTTTGGAGAGAGCCTGGGGGAGCAAAGGGAGATACTGGGGAGAGGAGCAGGGACAAGGGAGCCTGGTTCTGCTTCTTGCCCCTTGCAAATCCTCCATGTGCTGTTTGCTTTCTGAGAGCAGGAGGCAGCTTGTACTCGTGCTACACACGAGCACACCAAAGCCAAATCCATTTTCTTACAGATTGTTGACTCTTCCTGCAAATTCCTTTTCTGTCAGAGAGAAATTCACCATTAAATTAATTTCCTCGCTCAGGACTGCAAGAACTCCTGAATGTACCTGTGTTATGCTGCAAAGGGAACAGAAATGTACCAGAGCTCATGCTGGCAAGTTTGATTTTAGCAGGGGAAAGGTTTAGGAATGTCTTTAGGATGTGGACCCCAAGGAGGTTGCTCCATCCCCAAGCAGGTGGATGGAGAGTGGGGTGGCAGTGGGAGAGCCAGGGGTGAGGAGTGAAAGCAGGACCAACTCTGTGTGTCATCAGTGCAGTGAGCAGTGCCTGGACTTGGATGCCTTCATTAGCTGCTTAATTTGGGGAGGAAAAAGGGAATCTGTTGCACAATTAACTTTGAACTGTCTGGGTTGTCTCTGCCAGTCCCTCTCTGACTGCTGCACTCCTCTGTAAGGAATCCCAGCTCCATGTTCCCAGCAGCTGGGACAGTCACTGGCTGGCAGCAGAGGCAGGCAGTGATTCACCAGCTGGTATCCATGGATTTCCCTTGGCCCAGCTGCCTTCCAGCTGAGATGTGAGACCTGTGGACTCAGGATGCTCTTCCAGTGGCAATAATCCCCACGTGCCAGTCCCCCCTCCAGTGTTGGGGTCACAGGGGCTGACCCCCCAAGTCTCTGGATGGCCTCTGTGTGGGTGTAACCTCTCAGTGCTTCATTGTGTGGCTTCGGTGTTATTTTAATGCCATTTGTGTGTATCAGTTTTAAAACTTGATTGAAGTTTGGTTTTAAGGCTGGGGGGGGAAAAAATCAAGCCTGAAGCTCCTGGGAGATGCTGGAAAGCCTGGAGGCTTCTGGCAGAGCAGGAGCCATCCCTGCCCCTGTTCCCACTCCTGCTCCTTGCTCCTCTCCCAGCTGACACTAGGTGGTAACATCCATGTTCCCACCAGCCTGCTCCTGGCAGATTTGGAGCTGATTCCTGGTCTTGTCCTGCTGTAGGGCAAGTCCTGGAGCTAACAGGGCTCCTAAATGTGATCTTTTTTTTTTTTTTATTCTGGCAAAGCACCTGCAGAGTTGCTCCTTCAGGTGGGAGTGAAGGTTCTAGTGAGTGAAACTGATATTGAGCTAAATGCAGCAAACTTCTTTGAGCAGATGAATGATGGAAAGGACTAAAGGTGTGAAACATCAAAGGGAGAGGTTCTGTTAAGCCCAGGGTGGTCTGGGCAGTGATCCTCTTAGGATCTCACCAAACAAATCATTTAGAGAGGTTAAAAATGGTGTGGGCAAATTTTTGGCAAACCTGTGCCTTAGGCTGAAGCTGAGTACATTCAAGGGTAGGGACTGTGGGGTTGTCTCTTTCTGCTCCTGGTTTAAAGCAGAGGGATT
>VWYK01109469.1:19114-42543 GCA_013399775.1 Semnornis frantzii
GGGGGGAAAGAAAGAAAAAGGGGGTTGATTAATGTAGGGAGATTGAAACCAGGCAAAAATTTTATACTGTGTTTTCTTTGAATGAATGGAAATCATTGTGGTCTGAGAGACAGCAGAAGACACACTGAGGTTTTCCTCTCCTTTGCCCCTGCTCCGTGAACAGATCCACAGTGCAGCTAATGAGGAGCTTGCTGGGGTAGGAGCAAAATGTGGAGTTGGATCTCAGCCTCTTTATCAGCTCAAAGTTGTGCACAGCAACACCTCGTGGGTTTAAAAAAAAACCCAAACATCTCTTGGTGGTAGGTGAGGTGGGGCTGGATGGGGATTTCCACCTTTCCTTGAGACCTCAGACAAGGGCTGCTCCTGAAGCCAGGCTGCTCCTGCCCTGGGCGCAGAACAAAGCCCCTGGTTACAAAACAAAACTGTTGAAGGAGTCTTATTAAGCACCTTTTAATTAGTCTGTCCTGAAGGCAGATGTTTATTAAGTGAGAGGTAATGAGTGGGGTATGTTTCTTGAGGGCTTTTCTTTGTGGATGGTAGGGCTGGTATGAACCTACCTTTTCCACAGTGGTTGGGGCTCTGGAGAAGAAAGAAGATGGTCTGGAAGGGCTTGGTGAGCCTCAAACCAAGACTCTGCTTCCTCAGTGGGTGTGTTTCTCATTGGGGCAGCAAAGGCTGAAGAGATGGAGAGGAGGCTCCTGTTTGAAGTTTGCTTCAGGACTGCTTCACTGTGTTTGGTTTGCAGTAGATGAGATCTCACAAAGCAGCTCCTGGTGTGAGGCTGGACCAGGGCATGGCTGTGGCCAGCAGAGCACTGGAGCCTCCCTCCCCTCTCCTTGTCCTCCATACACAAACTTGCACTGCCAACAGACAGAAGCCAGTCTGGCCACCATGTTTTGGCTTCCTCCTCTATCCAAGAAAAATCATTACCATCTGTATAATGAAATCAGCACAACCCCACAGTGTGTCCTGGAGCAGCTCCAGAGCTACTGATGGCTCATGTCACCTCGCAGGGCCAGGGCTGTGGGATGGGCAGAAGAAGTGTGGTGGGAAAGCTGTGCGGCCTCTGATGTTTTTACTGAGCTGCCTTCAAAGCTGCCAGATGTTTTCCTCACCAGGAAAACATTCCTTCTCCTGCAGTGCTTGGCCAGTCTGTCATCCTGCAGATGGACCTGCTTCCCATTTTGGTGTGATGCAAGGAGGTAAATCCAGAGTCTTACAGAGTTTTGCTGCTCAGTCCCTGATGTGGAGAGGTGTGGACAGGGAGCAGAGCCCTTGTTTTCCAATCTTTGGATCAGGAGGAAGGTGGAAAGATTTCCCTGATCCTCCAAAAATGTGGTATCTTGGTTTGGTCACAGAGCTTGCTGGAGACTGAGCTCAGGGTGGATTTACATTTGGGAGGAGACTTCTCTGATGCACCCCAGGTCTTTGGACCCCAGCAAGGACTGTCACCTGCCTGCAGTGCCCCAAGTTCCTGGGATGATAGATGAGTGGTGGGAAGGCACATGTGTCCTACCATCAAGCAGACAAGTGCCTGTGGCCAAGGGAACCCATTGAGGCTCAGCAGCTGCCATCAGGCGAGACTCCAGCTGAGAGAGTAGCTCCTTGGCAGTTCTTGGCAGCAGACAACACCTTGAGTGGTTTACCTTGGCCTCCTGATGCTGCTCCTGCCTTCTGCCAAGCTGGGAAGGTCAGGGTGGGTCTCTGTGCAGCAGTGTTGGGGGAATGCTTTTTGGAGGATGCTTGTCTGTTGCAGGGCTGTTCAGGGGCAGCTGCCCTTTCTGAGGCAGCCAGCTGGTGAGGGTCACTCTTGGCTGGTGGTGCTGCTGGGCAGCACATGGAGGTGCAGAAGAGGGAATTGTGGATGGAAGTGTGTGCCAGCTGCTGGGCAGGGAGGTGGGCAGCACCTTCCAAAAGCAGCCAGCCTGTAGGAGATGGAGGGCTGTGAGAGAAAACAGGGGCTGTGTGCTGGCCTGAAATTCAGAAACCAAAGTTCAAGGCACTCAGAAGTCAGAGGAAACCTGCCTGAAGTGGTGCAGCCTGTGGTGGTGCCAGGCTGAGCAGAATCCCTTTGACTCTGCAGCTTCTGTCTGTGTGTTGGAGACTCCTTCATCACATTGGTGCTGACAGGCTTGGTGGCCACACTCATTCTTCTTTGCTTTTGTGTCCCTTGTCTGTGGTGGGTGGGTTGAAAGCCTGTAGCAACACAGGCTCCCCTGGGGCCCAGCTCCTGGGGTTGGATGGCTGTTGCAACCTTTATTCATTGCTCCAGGCTGGAAGAGGAGAAGACCTCCCAAGTCAGTAGGGAGGTCTTCAAAGCCTGGCTGGGAGTTGGGCTCCTGGCTGCAAATCCTTCGCTGGCTGTTGGAGTTTCCATCACCATTTGTATAAACTCCCTTCCTCTTCACTCTCATTTCTTCCTTGTCCCTTACTCAGGTGTCTAGACCAAGGAGGGATTTTGGTTGGTTTGTGGTACTTAGAGAGACAGCTGGCCTGCCAAACAACATCTGGCTCTGTGGAAAGTCTGTGTAGCTGTTGCTGTCTTCTCTTTCTGTGGTGGTCACTGCATCTGCAGATACAACCTGAAGCACAGGGGATCTGTGGGACTCTTTGGCTTCTCATCTCCCTGAGAAAGAGCTTCACAGGGAGCTGCCCAGCCCTTCTCTGGATGTGCTCTTGGCCAGCTGGAAGGGTTTCTGACCAAGCTATGGCTGCAGTGGCCCAGCAGCCTCTGGTGGCCCTGCAAGAGGAGAAAGCTTCAGCCCTGCATCTGCAAGAACCCCAGAGCTGTGGCTCAGTGGGTTGCAATGCTTCCTCAGGGGCACAGCTCACCCTCAAGCCTGTCTTGGAGGTGAGGCACTCATGGTCTTCAGTGCATCCCTGTTGGGTGTCTGCATTGTGCAGGAGAGCAGCTTGGGAGGCTGCCCAGAGCCTGGGAGGACCACAGTAGGAATCCAGTCCATGGTGGTCCAGGCTGTGTGTGAGGTCCAGAGGATGAGTAGCAATGCAGTCACAGTGGGCACTGCAGAGGATGGGCTAGGAGGTGAGCTGGGGCTGATGGTGCCAGTTTGTGTAAGCATCTGCCCTTGAACATGGTCCCTGCTCTCTCCCAAGCCCTGAAAGCCAAAACCTGGCACTCAGATGTTCTCCAGGAGCTTACTGAAAAGGCCTCTTCTGCCCAGCTTTGGTCTGCAAAGTGCAGCCATTCAGTTCCTGTTCACCTGAAACTAAAAGAAAGAGGGTAAGGCAATAAAAGCAGAGAAAGCAAAGCCATTGTCCCTATTTATCTTACCCAGATAATGCCCAAACAAAGCTCACTTTCAACACCAGCCTCACCTTTGCAGCCCCAGTGGTCCACTCCTCTCTCTTTAGCAGCCTGGTTTAAAAATAAACCCTCTGAGGAGGGGAAATGATTTGAATGAAGGCATTGTGACTGTACACGGTGTGATAATGGGGCCTTTTATAGCTACAGCTGTTAGTAAATTGTTTGGTTCCAGGTTTTGGGGCTGCATAAAGGAGCTGCTCTGCTGCTTTCATGCTCTCCTCCGGGGCGGTTTAACAGCCATGCTGCAGGAGAGGGAAGAGGAGAAACCACTTGGGTGCTTTTAGTTTTGCTCTTGGCTAATGATCCTCCATTAGGGTGCAAATGTGGATGTGTGGAATCTTTGGGAGCCCCTCGATGCACCCCTGCCCTGGCAAGCAGCTCTGTGTGTGTGGCCAGTTAGTCACCCAGGGTGGGAACCAGTGGGATGCTGAGCTCCATCACCATGCTGCTGCAGGCACCTGAGAGAGCTATGTACATGACTTTATCTATACCTGCAGCTGGGCTTTGGCTCCTTTCAGGTTCTGTTCACCCCCACAGCAGGCAGGAGGAAGAGTATTGTTATTACCTACTCTCATCCTTCTTCCCTTGCCTTGCTCGAGGCTTCCTTTTCTGGCAGCACTGGGGGGCTGTGTTTGCTGGTGGCTGCCTGAATCTGGAGAAGGCAAAAAAAAAACAACCCTAAAAAAANTGGGGGGGTGGGGGAGCAAGGGGCTGAGGGGGTGTTTCCATGAAGCTATCACCATTCACTGGCACCTATTATTGGGAATTTTTATAGGGGAGGCTGTAATCCCAGCCCAGCTTTGGGACCACCCAGCTCCTGCCTGTGTTTAATTGTTTTAAAAAAATATATATATTTTAATAACCTTTAGAAGGTTCTGTATCTCCCTCCAGCTTTAGCCCTGCCTGAGATCAATGCAGCCCACATGGTTAAACTCCTGCAAATTTTATTTATGGGTGTGCCTANTAAACCACCCCATCCCCCAGCCTGTTATTCAGACTGAGATTTCTGTGGCAAGTGAAATAAATTTTTTATGTGAAATGTCTTCACAACTTGAAGATTCATCCNGTGTTTAATTGTTTTAAAAAAATATATATATTTTAATAACCTTTAGAAGGTTCTGTATCTCCCTCCAGCTTTAGCCCTGCCTGAGATCAATGCAGCCCACATGGTTAAACTCCTGCAAATTTTATTTATGGGTGTGCCTATATGAATATGTAAACATTTAAATTAGCTGCAGGCTGATGCTGTTTAGAACAGAACTGATGAAGTCTCATGTGAAGGTCTTAAGGTGGCTAAAAATAGATGCTTCTGACTTGTAGGGTCTTAACTGAAGCCTCCTGGTGTTGGAAGGTGCTGCTTGCAGCTCCTTGGTGGCTGCCAGGGAAGGCTGTTCTTGGCCTCTGGTTGACAATGGAAACATTTCTGTCCAAGCCATCACCTTTGGGAGTCAGCTCTGATGAGGTGTGAGCTCTGACCATCCCTGCAACTCTCCTCTTTGTGGTCGTTGTCGTTCTGCTTGTATGGGTTTGGTGGGAATTGCAGGGTGCCTAGGAGCTGGGTGGCTGCAGGGCTTGGGGAGGCCCCTAATGATGCTGAGCTCTTCTCCAAAGTTCCTTCTGGAAAGGGAAAGGTCCTGTGAAAAATGATGGGGGTCCTGCAGCTCTTCATGCTGCTTTTTAATGCTGCCTGCCATCCTTAAAGGAAAGTGAGGTGGGGGGAACTCACTGCAGGGACTGAGCCTCTCCCAGGGCTCACCCACCCATCTGTAGCCAGACCATTATCCTACCTCGGGCCAGGTCCTCATCTCCCTGCCTGTCTGAGGACCACCCACTGGGACCTCATTTGTGTGTTGGTGATGGCAAACTTAGGAATATTTGGTTCTTGTGCTGGTCCCTTTCCTGGAGCAGGAATTGAAGCAGTAAATGAAGCAGTAAATACAATGGGGAAGCAATGCTGGGAACGGAGAGTGATGGCTCCATCCATTTATGACTGTTAACTTTTTTACTAGATACACCAGAACTCTGTGAGTGGCAGTTTGTCCTGTGATGGATCCTGCTTTTCATGATGTGCTGCAAGAGCAAGTAGCAGGACAAGGGCAATCACTCCTGCAAAGGGGGGTTTGCAGGGAGTTGGGTCTCCTGCTCATTTTGCCAGATAGCCTTGCAGAGGCAGAGCTGGGTGAGGCTCAGCTGAGGCTGGCTGGATCCTGCACTCACAGGCCAGGTTCACACTCTTATCTGGCACCAGGAGAAAGCACCAGGGCTCCCTGAACCTTCCTTGCTGCACAGCCGAGGTCAAAACATGGTGAGGAAGAGAGAGGAGAGCAGGAACGCGCGGAGCCGGTGAAACACGTCTTTGTGCTTCCCCAGACCAGGGGAGATGTGAACTTTTACCCTGTGCGTGAGGCTGACTCATAAATCAAACAGTTACATAAATAAGCAGGTAGATAAGAACAAAGATTTTAAAAGCCCAGAGGAAAAAAATAGTCACTAGACAATGGGAGCTCTCCGTGCGATCCGGCGGTAGATACCTGCCCCAATGCAGCCATGACCGGGGCCAGCTGCGCGCAGCCGATGCTTGGCGCTCGTCACCCACCCTGCCCGATGCTGAGGCTTTGACCTTGCTCTTGCCAGCAACCAGTCGTGCCAGGGCATGGCTGAGATGGGTATCTGGATGTGTGTCCTCTCATCTGAGCCTCCCCTTGCTTTGCTGGGATAGGGAGGAGATGTCCCAGCCCCGTACAGCATCCCAGTCCAAACCAGTGGCGCTTGGCTGCTGGCCCTTGCTTGCACCATGTGTCTCTTGGGAGCATGGAATCATGGAATGGTCTGAGTTGGAAAAGACTTTTCCAGGTCCTCTAGTGCAACCCACCTGCAGTCAACAGGGACATCTTCAAATAAAGCAG
Organism: Semnornis frantzii; assembly: GCA_013399775.1. Taxonomy (NCBI): domain Eukaryota; kingdom Metazoa; phylum Chordata; class Aves; order Piciformes; family Ramphastidae; genus Semnornis; species Semnornis frantzii. Next base: position 25,346 of record VWYK01109469.1, read on the forward strand.
GTTGTTCAGAACCCCAAATAACCTGACCTGGAGTGTTTCTAGGGATGGAGGACCTCCCACCTCTCTGAGTAACCTGGGACAGGGTCTCTCCACACTCAGTGTAAAACATTTCTTCCTTATAGTCCAAATCTCCCTCTTTTAGTTTCAAACCATCCCCCCTTGTCCTGTCACAACAGGCCCTGCTAGAAGTCTGTCCCCATCTTTTTTATTGGCATCCTTCCATACTGAAAGGCCAACAGAAGGTCTCCCTGGAGCCTTTTCCTCCTCAAGCAGAGTGACCCCAAACTCTCTCAGCCTGTCCTCACAGCATAGGAGTTCCAACCTTTGGATCATTATTCTTCCACCCTTGACCAGCTGCATCTAAGACCTTGCTCGCCTTCTTGTGCCAGTCCCTAGCTTCCCCAACCACTAAAGCTGCAGTGATGGTGACCTGGTGGTCACTGAAAACTTCCTGTGTGTCTTGGCTGGGTGATGTGACTAGAAGATTGATCCAGCTCAGGCACATGAATGTGTTTGGATACTTCATACCCATACCTGCTGCCTTGGTGCTGGTCAGGTGGCATGGGGGCTTCCTCATCCTGCCAGGGATTGCAGGGAGAAGACAGAAGTGGCAACCCTGTCCCAGGTTGGGCTGGCACTGGTGGGGATTTGTGTTGGCAAAACTGGGACACCTTTCAGTAGCACAGGTTGCTCAAGGTCTCATCCAGCCTGGCCTTGAACACCTCCAGGGAGCAGGCATCCATGAGCTGTCCAGGCAGCCTGTTCCAATGTCTCCTCACCCTCATTGTAAAGAATTTCTATCTAATATCAAGCCTAAATCTGCCCTCCTCAAGCTTCAATCCCTTCCCTCTCATCCTATCACTACAAACCTTTGTGTACAAAGCCCCTTCCCAGCTTTCCTCTAATCCCCATCCAGGTGCTGGAAGGCTGCTCTTAGTCTCCCTACAGCCTTCTCTTCTCCAGGCAGAACAACCCCAATTCCAGTTCAGGGTTGGGAGCATGGTCCAGCAGGCATCAGTGCTGGCCGTGGGGGGACCACTACCACCCTGAGCAGCAGCTCCTGGTGGGAGAGCCTGGCATGCTGGGGGCAGAGCTGCGTCGGGCAGGTAGGGCAGGTCTGGGGTCTGGGGAAGCTCGCGGAGCTCTGCGCTCGCCGCCGAGCTCCTTCCCACCTGCCAACCCTGATCAAACACCTCGACAGGCCGCCCGAGTGGGAGCCATGATGTAATCTTGGGAACCCAAAACAATCAGGCCTTTCATGGCAGGCTGATAACAATCAAAACAGTATGTAAGGGCCTGCCATGCAAGAGTACACATGCACATTATACACTGGAGGGAATTGAAAGCCGGAGTGAAAAGGGGCTTGTTAAGAATATGTAGCCTGCTTTCATAATCAGTTTGTAAAAGAATAGGCCCTTGAAAACAAGGGTTTAGGCTTATAGAAGGCTTTCTGTGCCTTGACCTTGCAAATATGCAGAGATGCCAACTTTTTTTTTACTTTTTTTTTTTTTCTTCCTTCTGAAAGTAAACTTGGAGCCTCCCAGCGTGGTGCCATAGCAGTTGGCAGGCGAGCTGGGGGTGGGAGGTCCAGCCCCACTCCGTTCCTGGGGCGTTTCGCTTTTGCCATGTGGAGCTCCACCAGGGTGCTGTGGTTTTACCTTTTCTCCTTTAAAGCTGCAGCACTGGGCTCTGGCTGCAGAAGGGGAGCAGCCAGCGCAAGGGCAGATCTGTCCCAGCATCACTGGCTTGCTGGAAAGCTCATGTGTAGGTGGCACAGGTCCTAGTGGCATTTCTCTTCTGATTGGGAAGCTCGTGGAGGACATCAGTGTTGTCACCACAATTTTACAGATGGGGAAGCTGAGGCAGAGAGCTGGAAACAGTAACATAATCAGTGCAAGTTGGCTCCGAGGACACTTGACTCCATTGTGCCCAAATGGAAGAGACACCCAAGTGACATTTCTCTGTTGGCCAGGGTACTGGTGGCAGAACCATTAGTGGGGCACACACATCCCCAAGCAGAATCCAGCATGTTTTTTCCTGGGATGCTCATTAAACCAATGCACATCTGTAAGTTGGGGATGACCCACAGGTTATCCTCTTTGTCTGCAAAACATCTTCTAGCTGTGCATGGGTGACCCATCAGACCAGATGGCATCTCTGCTTCTGAAATCAACTATCATGATGAAACGTTCGGAGATGTTAGGGTCTCTACCTTCCCCTAATGTCTCTGAACATGACATCTTGATGATCACTCTTCTTGCTGTCTCATCTCCCCATTGTCAGCTCCTCCACGTCCCGTAGCTCGCCGCAGGCACATAGAGGTTGAGGTCGCCTGGGCCAGACTGCCCCAGTCTGTCTTTGTGCACGTGTTTTACAATGTATTTCTTTGCAGTGGGGGAAGCCTTCCAAGAATCCCCACCTATTTCTGTAATAAGGCTGCCTTTGTTTTCCTCCCACACAATGCAGCTTTGATTCAGTTGCTTTCTCACCGACTGCGTTGCCGTCAGCTCCGCACGGCAACTGCGGAGAAGGTGTGAGGTGTGCGCAGCTCAGCGGCCAAGGTGGGAGAGGAATGTCCCTTGGGATGGTTTTATTTCACAGTTGGGGCATTGGAGGGAAATCTTCTTTGCTTTAGCACCCAGAGGTCTCCTGAGATGCTGCGCTGGGCAAACAGAGGTGGTCCCTGAGCAGCGAGTGGAGGTAGCCTTCATGCAGTGAAGCAAGGCAAGGCAAACAGGAAGGCTTTTGTGTTCCTGGCCTCCATGTCAGCATGGAGGAGATTGGCATCCCTGGGAGAGGCTCAAAAGGCCTCAAAGTCCAAGAAATATTCAGACAGATGTGGTGGGAGGAAATGTTGCAGGAACAAGTGGTCCTAGGAATAGGGAAATGTGGTCTTGGCAAGCAGAAGACTGTTGTGGGGACATGGAGGGTCTGGAGGCCCAGAGATGACATGGAGAGCTTCTCAGATTGATGCTGAGCTCAGAACGTCCTCTCTGCCTTTGGATGTTAGGAAGTGAGAAACCACACATGCAGGGACACCTGCAGCTAGGTACTGGGTCTCTGGTGGCCTTTGCCTCTTGCTGTGCCACACATCAAAGCTTTGTGTGCCTGCACCTGACGCCCATTTCAACTGTCAGGACCCACATGATACGATGCCATGGGGGGACAGGCCAAGATCTTGACCTGGGAGTGAGCACACAGTGCTGTCTCCCTCCCAAGGGCTGGGAGATGTGTGCGGCCTGGCCTCAGCAGGTCCCCATTGGCACTGGGCAGACTGTGACCCAATGCACACTGTCTCATGTTGCCAGCCATGGTGTGTGCCATGGCCCATGGCACGTTGCTCACTGCAGCCCATTGCTTGCTGTACTTGCCAAGAGGCTGCCAGCCATGGTGTGTGCCATGGCCCATGGCATGTTGCTCCCTGCAGCCCATTGCTTGCTGTACTTGCCAAGAGGTTATCACCCATGGTGTGTGCCATGGCCCGCCCATGGCATGTTGCTCACTGCAGCCCATTGCTTGCTGTATTTGCTAAGCTGGCTGCAGCCCCTGGCACGTACCAGACCCACTGGGCACCTGGTGGTGGCATCCAGGTGGCCCAAGCTGCAGGGCTGTGCCTGGCTCTTGCCTTTGTGGAGTCCTGATGGGTTTTGCTAGCAGCGTGCATGGGAGAGGAGGACAGCAGGGGCAAACCACCTTCTGCTGGATCTTTCCCCAGGTTACAATCCTTGCTTTTGGGGCTTTCTCTGCCTCGGGGCTGCTGCAGGGCAAGGGGTCAGAGCAGGGTTCTCTCCTCCCAGTGGGACCAGGGGGCGAGCTGGGGGCGGGGGCTGACTGTCTGTCCCGTACAGACCCCTCCATTCACACCTCCCTCTCCCACCCCATTAATTTGTTGTGGTCGGGGCCAGTAATAGCTGCTTTGTGCGGAGGCGAGGGAAGGAGGGAAGAAAAAAAAAGCCCAGGGCACAGACAGCGGCTCCAGTGTTTTCTAAAAAGGGATGTTTTTCCCCCCTCCGTTCTCTCTCTCTCTCTCTCTCTGTCTCTCTCTCTCTCTCTCTCTCTCTCTCCCTTGAATAATGTTTTTGATTGTAATAGCCTGTCCTGGTTAGGGAAACCCACAACCTCTCCCCCTTCCCCTCCCCTCTTCTGTAAACCCTGGTAGAAGTTTAAACAACCCAGAGAGATTTTTCTCACCAGTCTTATTTTACTAATAGGAAACAAGTGTTTAAAGCAGCAAAAGGAGCTTTCAGCTGCTGGCAAAGGAGTAACTGACCTTGCAGAGAGGCGCTGGGGTCCTACTAGGAGCTGTATGCTGGGGTAGGGCACAACCCAGCAACTTGTTGCTGGAGCTCTGAGCCCGCCCTGGACGGTCAGTGTGTGTGTCCCCAGGGATGGGTCACAGCAAGCTCTGCCAGCACACACAGGTAGAGCCATGGCAGGAGAAATGCTCCAACCGTGGGACAGGTTGTTGCTCACTCAGCCTGCCCTGTTAAAACCAGCCCCATTGGTTTTGGTGGTTGCAGCATTTTGTTCCTTTGAGTTGAAGGAGGAACCCTTCCATATCCCAGTTTCCTGGGTTTCACCCAAAATCCCAAACTCCCACTGAGCTGGAAGGGACCCTGGAGAAGAGGGCAAGGACCATTCCTAAGGCTGGAGCAGATTCTGGCTGTGGGTGGGTGAAGTGTGGCCGAAGGGTGCCAGGAACAGCTTCTGCCCTGGTGCCCAAAGCTGATGCGCAGCTGCCTCCAGTAGGGAACATCTAACAGACCCTCCCACTCCAAATCCAGCTTTTGTCACTGCTGGCTGTCCATAGAGGTGTTTCCATTTTGGATAAGCCCCAGATGATGTGATGCTCCCACCATGAGCTTGGTGTGTGAGAGAGGCAGCAGGTGGGCACAGGGCACTCTGAAGGTGGGTGCTGGAATAGGCATTGGGCCTAAGTATGGAAGGGGAGAGGGCAAAGCAAGGAGAAACCTCTCCTAGTTCTCTGTCCTTGCATGCTCCTTCAAGCCTCTTCTGTCTGTCCTTCATTTGCTGGCTCTTAGAGCCTTCTTTTCTCTGCTGGGGACAGGGGGGTTCACTTGGAGCAGTTCAAGTTCCCCATCCCTGCCTGCCTAACCCCCTGTATGAGGCTTTTTATCTCTTGTGCCTGGAGAATTGGTTGTCACCAATTGGAGAATTGGTTGAGCACCCTCCTCCTCCTGGGCCGCTTCACTGATAGACAGACCAGCTGTCTGCTTTTGGTTCTACCAGTCCAGCTACTGCCTTTCCACGAGATGCAAGAGGGGGCAAAAAGAGAGAAAGCAACAAAGTTCGGTGGTAAAAATATCCTCCTTCTCCTCTGCTGAGCCCCAAGGCTTGTGCAGGGGTGGTTATGGTTAAGGACAATGCTGGTGAGAGCTGGAGCAGGTTATGGGAGAGAAACTGGCTGCTCTGGGGCACTGCTGGCAAACCTCCCTGGGAGGGAGGAGCCCCAAACCCAGGGCTGCTCCAGCCAGTTGGGATCCAGTGATGCTGCAGCTTCTGGGAAGCCTCAGCTTGGAAATACCTTTGTAGGGCCTTTCTGGATAGGTCTTTTCTCCTCCACCTGGTCTCTTGCTCCCAGGGCTGGTACTGAAGCTGACAAAATGTGGTGGAGCTCTTTGAAGATGAAATTTGCTGTGTTCCTGTTAAATATGAGCATGATCTAGCCCTGGGGCCAGCAGCACTTCCATTCCAAAGGCACATCTTTAATAACAGCTTTTATTCTTTCTTCTAGCTCCCAGCAGCCCACCCCAGGCTGTGCTTTCCCATTATCTATCTGTACATGTATTTGTGCTTTTTTTCCTGTGGCTTAGGAACTTAGCCATTGGGATTGGGATTCAGAACTTCCCAGAGGGCCTGGCTGTCAGCTTGCCATTACGTGGTGCTGGATTTTCAACGTGGAAAGCATTCTGGTAAGCCAATTCCTTTTCACTCCTCTTTGTTCCTCTTCACTCCTCTGCAACAGCTCCTGATGAGTCTGTAGATTTTCTCCCCATATTCCTTTGCCCCATCACTGAGCTGCCCTTGGGATGGGCTTGCTCTGGCCAAGAGCTGCTTCTCATAGTGTGTCCATGGAGTGGATGTTCTTTTGCTGGGGCCGGAATGAAGCTGCAGACCTGCCAGGTTCCCTCCTGGCATCATGGAGAGCTGGTGCTGGAAACACTGCTTGTTTCCAGCTGGGAGGAATAGCAGGGCAGTGCCCATAGCCCTTCCTAAGGGATGCATCGGTGATCCCAGTGGGTCACCCCATCCCAAACTGCCTGCTGAACCCCTGTGGTGAGCTCCCAGATTCTGCACTAAACACAGGGGGTAGTTGGTTTTTTTTTTTTTTTTTTGTTCAGTTATTTAATTTAATTTTTTTTCTCTCTCACTTCACTCTGGGCTAGATTTCAACCTCACTTTTTATTATTTTTGCCTTTTCCTGGAGGTGAAAAAGCCAAGGGCATGAACTCTGTGAGCTCAGGGCTGCGTTCTTGCCCGTGCACGTGTGCTGAGCTGGGTGATGGATGGCAAGGCAGGGGGGAAGCTTGGAAATGGCTCCAGCCAAAGCTTTGTTTTCTTTCCCTCCCACCCAGCTCCAGTTCTGTAAGTGCAGCCAGTGCTGAGACTTGCACCAGAACTGCTGCTGCAGGGAAGGGAGTTCCCATGGTCAGGAGAGTTGAAATAGTCCTAGAGGGAAAGAAAGCCAGAGGGAAAGAAAGCCAGAGGGAAGGGCACAGTTTCATCCAGGTTGATGCTGTGGCCAGGTGTCCTCCTTGGGATTGAGCTATACTCATTGGAGATGCTTCCTCTCTGACCCATCCCTGCCCAAGAGCTGGATCCCTGCATCAGAATCATAGTCATAGAATCACAGAATGGTTTGGGTTGGAAGGGACCTCTGAAAGTCATCTAGTCCAGCCCCCTTGGATCATGCTTTGTTTTCCTTCCTGAAAAAATCAGCTAGGTTAGATCAGCCACCAGTCAAAGGTGATTACCTCTGTTGCCCATTTAAAATGGCTTGATGTGATTGAGTGGCTGACACCCTCCCAGACATGGCAGCACTAGAGAGGACCATGGAGATGGGGAGGTGCAGAACCCCATGGGAGGGCTCTTCTGCCCCTTGAGCCAGGTCTCTGGTGGCTTCTAGTGTTGGCCTTTTGCAGGTATGGGCAGCTGAGCGGCATGGTGGAGCCCTTAGCTGGCATCTTCGGTGCCTTCGCCGTGGTGGTGGCAGAGCCTCTCCTCCCCTACGCCTTGGGCTTCGCTGCTGGAGCAATGGTTTATGTGGTGATGGATGACATCATCCCTGAGGCACAGACCAGGTGAGACTCCTTGGTGACCACCAATAAACGCAGATAGACACAGGGGGAAACACCAAGGACTCTGGTAGATCCCTTCCCTTGCCCAGAGGAGATAGAAAGCAGTGCTTGCCTCATCTGAGAAGCCAGTCCTGGCTGCCAGGAGCTCACACTTGCCCTTTTCTCCCTGCAGTGGCAACGGGAAGCTGGCATCCTGGACCTCCATACTAGGATTTGTGGTGATGATGTCCCTGGATGTTGGGCTGGGGTAGGGCAGCATTGCTGCTCCCCGTGGCAAGACTTCAGAGCCATTTGTGCAGTGGCATTTGGAACTGGACAGACGTTATCCTCTGGACTTTTTTTTGTACATATATTTTGGGTTTTTTTCCCTGGATCTGGTTTGGTGTTGATTTCCTCTAATTTTATATCTCTTCATCCCCTCCAAGGTCACGTTGATGGTTTTCTAAGCACAAATAATGAGTGATTCCTTTCAGGTCTGGGTTTGCTTTTGCCAACAGATTTTCTTTTCCTCTTGGGAAGGTTGTTGGACAAGGTGTAGGTTGGGCTGCAGGTTACCTTGTCCTTTCCTTTCCATGCTGGGATGGTTTCTCTGAGTCAGGTCTCATCTTTGTTCTGTAGAAGATTAGGAATTCACTGCCACGTGTCTAAGCTGGTCTGCGGTTGAGTACCAAGGTGGCTAAGGGGAGAAAGCTCCTGACAGAGTCTCCACTCCCACCCTTTTTCCAAAGGGCATCAGGGCTTAGATAGCACCTGCAGCACTCAGTGGGATCACACCTCTCCTGGATCCTGCTGGTCCTTGGGAATGTTTTTAGGTATTTGTTTTGATGGATGCAAATAGTCCAGGCAAATAAAAATTAATTTTCTTGGGATGTCTGTAAGAGGGAAATGGGTTTGGGGGTTTGGTTTTTTTTGTTTTGTTTTGTTGTTTTTGTGGTTTGGTTGGGTTTTTTTTTCCCTGAATTTATCTCCTAAGTGGAGCTTTATTCCAGTGCATTTTGTCCAATATCGAAAAGTTTTCTCTGGGAAGAAAAACAAAACCAGAAAGGAAGATTTTTGTGTTTCCTAGCATGTCCTCTTTGACAAGGCAAGTTGTGGTCACCCATGTTGTTGCTGATGTGCTGCTGCCTGACTGGTATACAGAAGGACACACTCCCATGTGGGCCCAGGACTGTGCCTGGCCTTACCAAGCAATTCCTGTTTTATGGCTGCTGGGTCCAGTGGTCCATAACTCACTGAAGAGCCAGGGCTGGTCTTTCCTGGTGGTGGCCCTGGTTGCACCTCACCCTACAGGAGAGCTTGGAGCTGAGTCAAGATGGAAGCCTGCTGGGAGCTCTCATCTTCCTGAGCATCCTCAGGATTAAATAATTCATCAAGCTGAATTAATTATCCTACCTGGGGAACCAGGAGCATGCACACTGCGTACCTCCCTCTTCACCCTCTGCTTTCCAAGCATGTCCTGTTGAACAGCCATTCCTGAGCAGGCAGGGTTAGTCCCTTCCAGCCTGAGGAGCAAGCCCTGCCTGACCCTCCCTGTGCTTGGAGAGTGAGTAGCCAAATGCTGGAGGTGGAAGGATGCTGCACACCCAGCTCACTTCTGCCTTTGGTGAGGAGGACTTCCTTAGACCTTTCAGCTGGAATTACTGCATCTTCTGGCTGCCACCTGCACCTCTGTCCCTCTGCAGCTGTGGGGTTTTTGGGGGAACAGTGTGATGAGTTGGGGGTGGGGGGGGCACAGACTGCTGTGAAACTGCAGGAAGAGCAGCCAAGGGGAACAGCCTTGACCAAACTGAGCTAGAGCCATGTGGATTTGTTTGGTTCCTCATTTTCTTTTTGGTTGGATTTCATTTGTGGGTCATTCTGGATGATACAAAACTGCTGTTTGCCAATGGATTTGACCTTTTAACTGTGATTGGCTTCAATAAATGGGAAATTCAGAGTTTGCACTGATAGATTTTTCGTGCCACAAACCTGTAACTCTGTGTCTCTTCCCTCCGTTTCTTTACTCCAGGCTAATTGTTGCTGGCTTGTTCCTCAACCAGGAAGGCAACCTCCATGAGGAAGAAAAAAAAGGGTGGAGGGGAAAAAAAAAAAAAGCTTTGTAGTGCCTCATCCAGGCACCCATGGCTGTGTTTTAGTGTTTACTGGGTTTGCTGCAGGCAGCCAGGTCCAACCCTGACAGTGCTTCATGCCTTGTGACTCAGAAAAAAAGAAACCACAAGAAATCCCTGGGAATAAAAAATAGCTCTGCCTGCACCGACCTGGCTGTGGGTGCCAGGGTCACACACAGGCTGTACACACTTGTAGGGCCACCCCTGGCACTATGTGGGAGGTTGTGACCCCATGCCACAGCCCTGGAGCAAGCTGCAAGGGTGATGCTCTTTTGGGGAAGCCCAGAGCACTGGATGGGGATGGGAAGGAGGACCTGACCTTCCTCATGGACCTGTTGGGGCAGGTCTAGAGGAGGCCACAAATATGATGTGAGGGCTGGTAGCTGTCTGCTGTGAGGATGGGCTAAGAGAATTGGGAGTTGCTCTGCCTGGAGAAGAGAAGGCTCCAGGGAGACCTTCTTGTGGCCTTTCAGTAGCCTTAAAGGGACTAATGAGAAAGCTGGGGACAGGCTTTTTAGCACAGCCTGTTGTGACAGGGCAAGGGGTGACATTTTGAAACTAAAAGGAAGTTCAGACTAGACAGAAGGAGGAGATTTTTTTTACAATAAGGGGGGTTAAACACCAGGTTGCCCAGAGAGGTGGGAGATGCCCCATGGCTGGAACCATTCCAGGACAGGTTGAGGCTCTGAGCAACATGCTCTAGTTGCCCATGTCCCTGTTGACTGCTGGGTGCTTGAAATGGATGACCTCTGAAGGTGCCTTCCAACCCAAACCACCCTGTGACATGACAGGGAGGTTGGATGATCTTTAAGGTCCCTTCCAACCCAAACCACCCTGTGANTTTTGAAACTAAAAGGAAGTTCAGACTAGACAGAAGGAGGAGATTTTTTTTACAATAAGGGGGGTTAAACACCAGGTTGCCCAGAGAGGTGGGAGATGCCCCATGGCTGGAACCATTCCAGGACAGGTTGAGGCTCTGAGCAACATGCTCTAGTTGCCCATGTCCCTGTTGACTGCTGGGTGCTTGAAATGGATGACCTCTGAAGGTGCCTTCCAACCCAAACCACCCTGTGACATGACAGGGAGGTTGGATGATCTTTAAGGTCCCTTCCAACCCAAACCACCCTGTGACATGACAGGGAGGTTGGATGATCTTTAAGGTCTCTTCCAACCCAAACCACCCTGTGACATGACAGGGAGGTTGGATGATCTTTAAGGTCTCTTTCAACCCAAACTGTTTTGTGATTCTATGCTTGTATAATTCTATAACCTGCTGGTGTCTCCTTCCCAGTGTGACCAGTGGAAAGGTAGACCTTTCTAGACACATTGGGAGTGTGCCTGAGGCTCTGAGCCTTGTTTTCAGCCACCCCAGGGCTGTCCATAGGTCAGGATTTCTCACAGGCTGTTGGGGATATTTTCATATTTAATTTCTGGCATGTGGTTTAAGCTGGTACAAAAAAATAAACCCAAACACCCAACCCCAGCACCCCAGTGTAGATTTAAAGGCAGCCTTGTAATCAGATTGCTGCAAGCTAATATCACATAAAGCATTTAATCCTGCTTGGATGTCACCAGCAGAGGTAATTATGTACACTGGAGCCGTAGGTAGCAAGCGGGGAGGGTGATGCAGAAAGGAGTCCTGGAAAAAAATAATCCTTCTTTTCTGTTTGCACCCTGCAGGTAAATGAAATTATATATCTGTTCCTTGGTGTGATTGAAAAGCTGGCTGGGAGCCAGGCCTGAAATTACCCTTGGAAACAATAGCTGTCAATGGAGAGGTGGAGCTGGGAGCAGAGGCAACATAAACAGAGCAAAACTGAGCCAGGAAAAGAGAGGGAGGTTGTCCTGTGGTTGGAGCTGGGCTGGGGAGACTGAGGTGTGCTTGACCTCAACCTCTTGCCTGGATGGGACCTTCTCTATGTGAACCTCTCTGGGCAGAGAGAGTGGAGAAGGTGATCTTTAGATCTCTAGAGGCTGGCATCCAGCCCCTACCCTAGGTAAGGGTTGGAGTCCAGAGTCTCCTTCCAACCCCCACTATTCTGTGACTCTGTGACACTGTGACTGTGACTCTGTGATGTATGTGCCAGGATGCACACAAGGCTCTGCCCTCCTGGCTGCTCTGGCGTCAGTGTGGTCCCTCCCCACCACAGGCTGAGCCCCCTTGGTGAAGCTCTTCTGTGTCTCTGCCCCTGCAAAGTGAGCACAAAGCTTTGGCCCTCAGCACACAAGGTCTGAAATTGTGCCAGGGGATGGTTAGTTTGGATATTAGGAAAAAATTCTTTACTGGAAGAGTGGTCAAGGATTGGAACCAGGCTGCCTGGGGAGGTGATGGAGTCACCATCCCTGGAGGTGTTCAGGAAACGTGTGGACATGGCACTTCAGGACATGGTTTAGTGGCCATGGTGGTGTTAGGCTGATAGCTGGATTCTTGGAGGTCTTTTCCAACCAAAACAATCCTATGGTGAGTAAAAAGGGAAGGAAAGGGGTTTCCTATCATTCCACTTTTTGAAGGATTGCAGTCAGTCTTTGAAGAGCTGTCTGGACCAGTTGGGAATGTCCTCTGAGCCACTTCCAAATGTAATACTAAATTGAAGCACCAATGCAGGTGATGTCTGCCTCTCCCCAGTATTTTTTCAGTAAAATCTCACACATACAAACCCCTTCAAATTCTTGGGTTTGATCTTAAAGTGTTAACAACTTCTTACATTAGCTGGAGGAAAACTTAAGCTGTGACTCCACCCAAACCCCAAAAGCTGAAGTGAAAGGCCCTTAATTGGTGGCCTTCTTGTGGATGCTTTTGTGGATGTTTCAGGGTTTTGCAAGCCCTGCTTATGATGGAAAGTGACCCAAGCACTTAGCTGAGAACTGGAAAGTCCCCCAGTTCTTCACAGCCCTGGAAGTGTGCCCACTTGGCAGCAGGTGAGGCTTGGCAGTGCTTTGGTGTTGCCTGTACCAGCACAAGTGCCTCAGTACGGAGCTGGTGCTGGGAGAGCTTCACCAAGTGGCGTTGCTGTGAAGGAGCCCAGCAAGGCAGCACTGGTTGGACTTTCCTGCTTTTCTTGTGCCTTCTTTCAGAGGCTTGAAGCACTGAGACACTTTTCCTGCAGGATGGCCTAACTGAGCAGGTAATGGCTGGTGAGAAGGTGGTGGAGGAATCCCCAGGGAAACTGCTCTGCAGACAGGAGAGCTGCCCAGGATGAGCGTCAGGTGGTGCTTATGGCTAAGTGGTGTATGGAGAGGCTGCTGATAGCTTGGGTGTGCAGCACTGTATCTTTGTTTGCCAGGGGATTAAGGTTGTGGAGAAGGGATTATGTGGGGCTGTGAGTGAGCAGTGCAAAGTGTTGAGCTTCTCGAGAATCACAGAATTGGTTTGGTTGGAGAAGACCTTTAAGTTCATCAAGTCCAGCTTCTTAACCCAGTGCTGCCAAGTCAGCAGTAAACCATGTCCCTCAGCACAGAGGTTTGTGCTCCATATGCTTTGCCAGCTTCATTGCTCTTCTCTGGATATGGTCCAGCACCTCAATGTCCTTCTGGTAGCGAGAGGCTCAAAACTGAACCTGGGTATTTGAGGTGTGGCCTCACCAGTGCCAAGTACAGGGGGCACGATCGCTGCCCTCATCCTGTGGCCACACCGTGGCTGACACAAGATGCTTGTGGCAGAAGAAGCAACATTCCCTTTGCTCCCAGCAAATCCCACCATACTCCTTGTCTCCAAGCAGTGCCAGGCAGCTCCTGGCAGGTGCCAAGGTGGCATGTGGTAGGCGTGGAGGTTGGCACGACAGCATGAGGGAACTGGGTTTGTTTAGTCTGGAGAAAAGGTGGCTGAGAGGAGACCTCATTGCTCTCTACAACTACCTGAAAGGAGGTTGGAGTGAGGTGGGGGTCAGTCTCTTCTCTCTATCAGATGATAGAGCAAGACAAAATGGCCTGAGATTTATAAATAAGTGTTGATAAATCTCTGAGGGCTGGGGGTCAGGAGATGGGATGGGTTCTGCTCATTTGCTGCCTGGGATAGGACAAGGAGCAATGGAAGGAAGCTGCAGCACAGGAGGTTCCAGCTCAACACAAGGGGAACTTCTTTCCTGGAAGGGTCCCAGAGCACTGGCACAGGCTGCCCAGAGAGATTGTGGAGTCTCCTTCTCTGGAGCCTTTCAAAGCCTGTCTGGATGTGTTCCTCTGTGACCTGAGCTAGATTGTCTGGTCCTGCTCTGGCAGTGCGGTTGGACTGGATGATCTCTTTGGGTCCCTTCCAACCCCTGACATCCTGTGAGCCTGTGAGATTGTGCCAGGGGAGTTTTAGGTTGGATATCAGGAAAAATTTCTTCCCTGAAAGAGTGATCAGGCATTGAAACAGGCTTCCCAGGGAGGTGGTGTTCCAGAAACATGTGGACATGGCACTTTGGGACATGGATTACTGCTGCTGGTGGTGGTAGGTCGATGGCTGGACTTGACAATCTTGGAGAGCTTTTCCACCCAAACCAATTCTGCAGTTCTCTGATGCCTGCTCTGCAGCTGCTCTTCCCTCCCCAGCAGCTCCTTCTTCACCATGAGGGTGGTGAGACCCTGGAACAGGTTGCCCAGGGAGGTGGTGGAAGCCTCATCCTTGGATGTATTTAAAGCCAGGCTGGATGAGGGTTGCCCAGGGAGGTGGTGGAAGCCTCATCCCTGGAGGTGTTTAAGGCCAGGCTGGACGAAGCTCTGGACAGCCTGATCTAGTGTGAGGTGTCCCTCATGTCAGGGGGCTCAGAACCAGATGATCCTCGTGGTCCCTTCCAGCCCTGATTCTATGATTCCTTCTCCCTCCGCTTGCTCTGGGCTGCTGAGCACCAGGCTCAGGGCCACAGTTGCGGCTGTATAAGCAGGGCAGGAGGAGCACACCTGGCCCCGTGCCCACCTGCCATGGCTCACGTCTGCCCGCGCCGGCTGCGTGAGTCAGGGAGCAGGAATGGGTGGGTGGGCCCCGCGCGGGTGCCGGGCGCTCGCCTGCCCATGCCGGGGCGCTGGGGAAGGTGAAGGCAGCTGCGGTTCGCAGGGCTGGGCGTGGGCAGAAGAAGCCCAAGCGAGGCCTTTGCACGCAAGCGAACAATAATCCCATTCTTGGGGCCCAGCGCCGCCAGGCCCAGCACGGCGCACAGCAGCACCCGCGCTGGCCAGATGCGCGCCCAGGGTAGCTCCTAGCACCTGAGTCATTGCTTATGAAGGGATGGATTTCGCCTCCCTCCCCTCTCCTCCCCTCCCCTTAGGAAAGGAACAATTCAAACCTCCAGACAAAATGACTTCTATTCTTTGGAAGTGGACTTTGTTGTACTTGGCAGCCAGGCTGCAATTCAAACCGAGACGCTCGCTCTCGTGCGCACGCAGGCAGGCTCCCGGCCCCCAGCTCCACGGCAGACCTACAGCTCCTCTTCCTGCTTGGGGCTTGTGAGGGTGGCCCAAGCCCATCATGCTGGCCTTGGCATGCTTCATCCACAGATCAAGTGCTGTGCTGCATGGTTTTGGGTCACTCGCTCCAAGAAGGGCATTGAGGTGCTGGGGTGGGTCCAGGGAAGGGCAACAAAGCTGGTGGAGGGTCTGGAGGATACAGCTGGTGAGGAGCATCTGAGGGAACTGGGGGATGTTTAGTCTTCAGAAGAGGAGGCTGAGGGAACTGGGAGGCGTTTAGTCTTCAGGAGAGGAGGCTGAGGGAACTGGGGGATGTTTAGTCTTCAGGAGAGGAGGCTGAGGGAACTGGGGGATATTTAGTCTTCAGGAGAGGAGGCTGAGGGAACTGGGGGATATTTAGTCTTCAGGAGAGGAGGCTGAGGGAACTGGGGGNATTGCTCTCCTAAGCTACCTCAGAGAAGGGTGGAGTTAGGCAAGGGTTGGTGTCACATGCAGCAAGTGACAGGATAAGAGGAAATGGCCTCAAGCTGTGCCAAGAGAAGTTAAGGTTGGATGCTTGGAAAAATGCCTTCTCAGGAAGGGTTCTCAGGCTTTGGAAAAGGCTGCTTATGGAGGGGGTGGAGTCACCATCCCTGGAGGTATTTAAAAGAGGCATGGATGTGGTGCTTAGGGACAAAGTTTAGTGGCAGTAGTGGTGGGATTGCAAGTTCTAGGTGGCTGGTTGGACTTGGTGATCTTAAAGGTCTCCTCAAGCCTCAACAGTTCCATGATTCTATCCCCAGCATGGATTCTCTAACCTTAGAACAAGCCTGGTTTTGAGGGACCAGAGAGAAGAAGAGAGATTTGAGCTCAGGGTGCCCTTTTCCTAGGGCAGATATTATGGAACCATTGAGCTTCTAATGGAGATTTGAACAAATCCAAACATAGGAAGTTCCACCTAAACAGGAGGAGGAAGTTCTGTATTCTGAGGGTGCTGGAGCATGGGAGCAGGCTACTCAGAGAGGTAGTGGAGTCTCCATCTCTGGAGTCATTCAAAACCTGCTTGGACCCCATCCTGTGCAACCTGCTCTGGCTGAACCTGCTCTGGATTGGACTAGATGATCTCCAGAGGTCCCTTCCAAACCCTATCATTCTGTGATTTAATGCCAGTCTCTCTTTTTTGGTACGTGTTGGCACTCTCTAAGTGCAAGTATTTAGTCTTGCTTGGCCAAGCAACCCTCCAAAAGCTGCATGCTGGGTGAGGCTGTAGCTAATGGGTGAACCCCATGGCTTCTCCTTCCTCCTGCTTGCTTTACTTAAAAGAAACTTCATTTCAGCTGATAGATGGGAGGGCAGTGACTGTAGAAAGGTTCCTTGCTGCCATCTCAGAGAGATCTCCACCTGGCTTCTTGTGTGAGGTGGGAAAGGTTGACTTGAGGTCCAACAGTGGCTCCACTACAAATTTTTCAACCTGGAGGGTTGTTCCTAATGGGAAAAGAGAGAAAATGACACACTGTGGGATCTACACACTGCACAGCTCCATTCTTAGCACCTCTTTTCTTGTTTGAAGGCTTTTACAGTGTGGAGGGCTGTGGTTTGTGCAGGAGCAGGGAGAAAATATTCTTAGTATGTCCTTGGTTGAGATTTCCGGGATCTGTTTCTGTGCCTTATAATCCTGCGAGGGGGTTCTTGGGAGGAGGAAATGTAGCCTGAAGGTTTGTTTTAATATAATCCTATAAAATGTTGATGATAACTAAAAAGCTCTTTTGTGTGTGTGTGTGTGTGTGTGTCCAGAGCTGGTTTGTATGGGAAATTGTTTAAATCTCTCTCTGTAGCTGTTCCCTTCTGGTGCTTTTGCAGGAGCAAGGAAAGCATTACAGACCTGCCACAATCTCGTTCCCCATCCTGCCTCCTACAACCCTTCTGCTGTGCCTGAAGCAGAAAACAAAAGTGCTGCACCAACCCTCCCCCCCCCCCCAAAAAAANCCCCCCCCCCCCCCCCCCCCAAAAAAAAAAAAAAAAAAAAAAAAAAAAAAAAAAACAAAAACAACCAACAAAACCTCCTGTGAGAACAGGAGGGAAGAGAATGGCCTGGATCTGCTTTGCTTTTACTGCAAAATCATTTCCCTGCCATAAAATTACCAGCGAGAGCCAAGGGAAGATTAGGTCATAGGGAAAAATGCTGGTTGGGAAACAATGGAGGGAGGTGCTGGTAACGGCTGGGGTGCAGGGCTCCCTGTTGCCCTGGGCCCCCCTTAGGGACCCCCACCTCCATCGGGCCCTCCATGTCTCCTGGGCACCTACCTCTGCCAGGATCTCCACCTCCGCCATGATCCCCATCTCTGCTGGGCACCCACCTCTGCCATGATCCCCATCTCTGCTGGGAACCCACCTCCGCCATGATCCCCAC
>VWYK01109469.1:42596-53992 GCA_013399775.1 Semnornis frantzii
CCCACCTCTGCCAGGATCCCCACCTCTGCCAGGATCCCCACCTCTGCCAGGATCCCCACCTCTGCTAGACACCCACCTCTGTCAGGATCCCCGTCTCTGTCAGGATCCCCACCTCTGTCAGGATCCCCACCTCTGTCAGGATCCCCACCTCTGTCAGGATCCCCACCTCTGCCAGGATCCCCACCTCTGCCATGACCCTGAACTCTGCTAGACACCCAACTCCGTCAGGATGCCTGTGTCTGCCAGAGTCCCCATCTCAGCTGGACACCCACCTCCGCCAGGATCCCCACCTCTACTGAAAACCCATCTCCGCCAGGATGCCTGTCTCTGATGGGTACCCACCTCTGCCAGGATCCCTGTCTCTGCTGGGCCCTCCACATCTTCCAAGACTTCCAACTCTGCTGTCCTCAAGCCCCAGCATTACTGCCCCAGCTCCATGCAGGATAAGCAAACAGCATCACCACTCCCAAGAAGCTTTATTTCCTTTTTTTTCCCCAAGAGCTGGAGCATCCCAGTTCCTGCTGACCTGCTGTTTTAGTCTGAGCTGGCAGCAGGGGCAGGTGTGAGGTTGGACTTGGAGCACAAAGCAGCATCTCAACACATGGTTTGTTTCCCCCCTTCCTTTCCAAGCCATAATTTGTCCCAGAGCTGCCCTGCAGAGAGTAGGGGTGGAAATCCCTAGCATCCTGCTGGTGGATGGATAAACTCTCTTGAGGGGAGCTGGAGGTTCTTTTCCTTTAATCCTGACTTGCTGTTGTGTCCTTGGAGGTCAGAAATCCCCAGGAATTTGAGGGGAAATAGATGTCTTAAATCTTGTCTTGGTGCAGGTTTCACACAAGCTCCCCTGTGCCCTCCAGTTCTGGGTGGTGACTGCCCAGTAAAATCTTTTGGAGACCCGGGAAGCAAATCCAGACAACAAGGGGGCCTCGGGGCCTCCCAAGTCATTAAACAAATTAAGTTGTTTAGAAGAAGGAGGCCCAGGTGACTGGGTGTGAAAGCCCCCGAGGCCTCGGTAATTGCTGTGTAAAGGCAGCACTGGTGGGTGGAAAAGAGACAAAGAGCTTTGGGGTTTTTTTCCTCCTGTCTGGTTGCCCTGGTGCTGCCAGCAGCAGCTCCAGCCCTGTTTGGCTTCATGGGGTACTGAGGCACTTGGTCACGTTGGTGCTGGGAGCCTGAGCTGAAATGAACTGACATGATGCTCTGGTCCAGTGAAGTGTTGTCCTGTCCCTGGGCTTAGGGATGGAGCAGGGGGAGAGATCCCCCAAACCTTCCCCAGTGTGCTTCATCCTTAAATGGACCTTGGCTCTAAATCCTTTGAGGTGTTTTGCCGCCTCTGAGGCTGATCCTTGCTCTCTCTGCAAAAAGAGGCCCACGAGCAAAAGAGGGTTTAATACTTTTTTCCTTGTGCAAATCTTTTTCCCTTTTGCTTTGTGCAGAGGTGAGCTGCGAGTCCACCTCCAGCCCAAACCACCAGCAGGGTTCACCTGAATGTCCCATAGAAGGAAATAGAGGAGCTGCTGCTTTGCCAAACACAAAATTCCTGAGCTCAGCTGCCTCCTGATCTCCGTGGTTAGCCACACGCTGTGCTCAGACAAAGTGACAACTTGGAGCATTGCAATCTCTCTTGGCAGGATGCTGTGCCTCAGGAGATGCAGGAGGGAGCAGGAGCCCTGGGATCCCCAGTTCCAGCTTCCCCAACCCAGGGTGCCTGGCTCTGGCTGGGCATCTGTTTCTTGAGGACTTCAACATTTCAGGTCCCTGAAAGGAGTCCTCAAATCAAGCAACCTGAAAATGCCAGTGGAAAACATCACCTTCTGCTGCAGAGCTGTGGGCCAGCAGGGGACATTGTCCCTTCCAGAGTCAAATGCTGAGTAATCACAGTTATTGAAAATGGCCAGGACCAGCCCCACAGGGCTGCTCAGCACCACATGCCTCAGCTCTGGCATGGCTGGGCTTGGCTAAGAGGTCTCATTTGCAAAGGCTTAGGATGTGGTCAACACTGAGAGGTCTCTGCAGGGTCTTGGGCTGCTGTTAAGAGCAAACCAGTGTGGAAAACACTGCTGAGCCCCAAGAAGAGCTCTGAGGTTCCTTCTCCTGTGGGCTTGGCTTCTCTCTCATCTTTTTTCCCCCCTTTTCCCCTCCTCCTCTCCTTGAAGCTCTCTGAAACAAGTGCTGTTTTATTGCAGATAATTTACCAGCTGCACAAAGGCTGCCTTGTCCTGCCCAGCTCCAGATGTTTAACATTTCACCAAAACCCTAATCATAAAGTACCTGTTTCTCTGGAACACCAGCTGACCTGGATGGGGAGAGAGCTGCCTTCCAGCTTCTCCTTCACAGGCAGCTGCTGGCAGATCCCAGCCCTTGACTGAGCAGGTAATACCTGGTGCAGCAGAGGTGGCTTGGAATCATGTTTTGTGGTGCCCTTGTTTGGGACACAGGGGCTGCAGAGCTGAGCCAGCATGGCTTTGCCCAAGATGTGCATAGAAGGGGCACCTGTGGGAGGGCTGATCCCTTTTGCTGATGGCTTTGGCAGGGGCTCTCTGCAGCAGATCAGCCTCTGACAGCTCTGTTGTAGCCAGGTGGGGTTGGTCTCTTCTCCCAGGCAACTAGCAATAGAAGGAGGGGACACAGTCTCAAGTTGTGCCATGGGAGGTCCAGGATGTTAGGAGGAAGTTCTTGCCAGAGAGAGTGATTGGCATTGGAATGGGCTGCCCGGGGAGGTGATGGATTCGCAGTCCCTGGAGGTGTTGAAGCAAAGCCTGGATGGGGCACTTAGTGCCATGGTCTGGTTGATTGGATAGGGCTGGGTGCTAGGTTGGGCTGGGGGAGCTTGGAGCTCTCTTCCAACCTGGCTGATTCTATGAACATTTATTTCCCACCTCTAGCCTCAGCTTGTGGGAAATGGGTGATGCTGCCTCAGCAAGCATCCTGCAAGGGGCTCCCAGGACAAGAGCTGGAAGGGTTCATACTGGGAGTTTTGTTGGCACTGGAGACAGTGTTGTGCAGGTCTGGTTTGTCCTCAGAGGCTCTGGCCTCTGTCATAGGTAGATACTGCTGCTCTGTGAGCCTGTGCTGAGGCTCTGTACTTGCCATGCTGCCAGAGGTGCTGGGCTCCTTCAGGACAGCTCCTTCAAAGTCCTGTGGTCCTGTGGGAAGGTGGTTGCCTGGTTCTGCTCCATCCCCACCCCATTCCTTCCAGTGCAATCCCTTAATTGTTTCAAAACAGTACATGACAAAAGGCAGGGAGGTAATCACAGTCCCTTGCCCCCCCTTATCTCTGGGCAAATAGAGAACCAATTCTGGTGGTGGCTGAGGCTGGGCAGCCCAGGCTGTGATTGGCAGGCAGGGCTGGTTTACTGCCCTTTGCAGCTATATTCAGCTTTTTATTGCAGCCATCACCATTGTTCTCATCAGGACCTTGCTGAGATGTCAGACCAGCACCAGCTGTTCCCTGCCCCCATTAGCCAAGGGCTGGGCAGGTTGGGCTGCCCCTGGTATGTCCTGCCTGGGTGGAGGAGGGCAGGTGACACTGCCCAGTGTCCCCTGGGGACATGCTGGCTACCAGCAGTGACTCCCCCTGCCATGCCATGGGGCTGCCCAGCTGATGGACTGGTGTTTCTGGGATGCTTTCTTTCCCAAAACCTGAGGCTGGAGGCTGAGAGGAATGAATCATAGAGTCAAAGAATTGTTTTGGTTGCAAGAGACCTCTAAGATCATCAAATCCAGCTGCTGACTCAGTATTGTCAGGTCATCACTACACCACATCCCCCAGGATTTTCAGTACATGGATTTTCAGTACCCTCAAGGTTGATGACTCCACCACTTCCCTGAAGATGCAAGGGGCAGCCAGCCCTGGACTGCACAAGGTCCCTTGTGTCCTGGACAAGTATTTTTTGTGGAAGGTTATGGTGGAAGGAGCAGACAAAGGAGCTGGTGGTGACCAGGGCAGTCTCAGGTCTCATGTGGGCAGGGCAGAATCCAAAATCCAACCCATCCTTCAGCTAGGTGAGGCCTCTCATCTTAAGCTCCAGCACAGGAACAAGCCATTGCTCTGTGATGGGAGAGGTAGGAACCTTCCACAACTCCCTGAAAGGAGACTGGACACAGGTGGGGGTTGGTCTCTTTTCCTAAGGAACAAAAGGAAACAGCCTCAAGTTGTGCCAAGGGGAGGTTAGGTTGGACACGAGGAACAATTTCTTCTCCCAAAAGGTTGCCAAGCCCTGGAAGAGGCTGCTTAGGGCAGTGGTGCAGTCCCCAACCCTGGAGGGGTTTCAAAGCTGTGTAGATGTGGTGCTGAGGACATGGCTTGGTGGTGACCTGGTGGTGCTAGGTTAATGGTTTGACTTGATGATCATGAAGGTCTCTTCCAACCAAAGGACTCCATGATTCTAACCCAACCACAGGTGTGTGCTGGGCAGGCAGGAGAGGAGCTGCCCCATCCTTCTCCCCACACTGCGGGCCAGCAGAGAGGACAGTCAGCTCTCCTGGCAGCTGGGAGGCCTCAGGAGCAGTGGCCTGAGCCACTGGCAAGTGCTGCCCAGCCCCAGCAGCCTCTCATTCTCATGCAAAGCGTGCAAGGGGGGCAGGGAATGAATCCCTCCATTGGGGAGCAGAGCCGGGCAGCTTCCCGCAATGAAGTAATCCTCCCCCGGCACCCCGAGCATATAAAGCACAGCGGAGCACAAGTGCCTCTCTGTCCTGTCTCTTTCTTCCCTTTCCCTTTAATAATCTTACTCTTTTGTCCCCATACGTTTACCCTTCATGTCATTGTCCCCTTCTGTTCTGCTAGCTGACTGCCCAGCGCCGCCGGACCCTCTGCCTGGGAGGTGCTCCTGGTACCACCTGTTTCTTTTCGGGGTGTGTGTGTGTGTCCCCGTCCCCCTCCCCCCCCTTTTATTTTCCAGGACACCTGATGCATTTTTTTTTCCCTTTTATTTTATTTTTCCCCCCTCCCTTTGGTTTAGGGTCTATTAAGTTTACTCCTTCTTCCCCTGCCCTGGGAGCCCCGGTTAATGAGTAACCATAGCGTGCTTGGAGGCAGCTGTCTCAGACAAACTGACGGAGACTTTTTTGGAGCTGCATAAGGGAACGTTTGTTCTGCAGCTTCTCAATAGATCCTTGTGCAGGAGGCAAGAAGTGTGGGGAGAGAAAGAAAGAGACACTAAATCACTGGACTCCTTGAAAAATCTCGCTGCGTGTGTGTGTGTGTTTTTATTCCTCCCCATAATAGATGTTAGATGAGTCACCTTTTCAGGCTGCAATAATGAATTTATCTTCAGCAGGCAGCACACAATGTACTTTTTAACAGCATTTCAGCCTTAAAGTTCTTTTTAAGTAACTTATGTATAAACCACACGGCCTCATATATACACTGGCATGGGGCTAGCATCACATGAGTGTGGATTTTCTTTGTCCCAGTCCCAGCACAGAGCAGATTTTGCTCCTACGGTTTAGAGTTTTACCTGTTCCCTTTTGCTCATGTGTGGAGATGTTTTGGGGGGGGGTGTGTGTGTGTGCGTGTTCCTCAGATCCTCATGCCACGGTGGGTGGGGGCTAAAGGCTGTTTTGTCTTCCCCAGGATGCCTGGCTGATGGACTGGGCAGGAGATGGAGGACCCCACTGATTGGGTGAGGGGGTCCTGTGTCCTAGATGTCCTCGGTGACCTTGGGAGTGCCGTTTGAGCCTCTCTTCCCTGCTTTGCTTTGTCACTATGCAAACAGGTGAGGGATGTGCCTTCTCTCATGCTTGCAGCAGCTTTTTTCCCTCTTAGCACCCAGGAAGCTTGTGGAGGGTGGATGGAATGTTGTGAGCAGGCAGAAAGCTGTGGGAACAGGGTGTGAATTGCTCCTGGTGTTTCTCCCTCTCTCCGTGGCTTCACAGTTCTTTGGTTAACCTCTGAGTTTCTTGTGGCTCACCGTGCACCTCACATCTCCTTGCAAGAGAAAGACCTTGAGGTGCTGGAGCAGGTCCAGAGAAGAGCAACAAAACTGGTGAAGGGTCTAAAGCACAAGTCTTGTGAGGAGTGGCTGAGGGAAGCAGAGTTGTTCAGCCTGGAGAAAAGGAGGCTGGAGGGAGGCCTTTTCACTCCCTACAACACCCTGAAAGGAGGTTGGAGTGAGGTGGGGCTTGGTCTCTTCTCTAAGTAACACATAACAAGAGGAAACAGCCTCAAGTTGTGCCAGGGGAGATTGAGGTTGTACACGAGGAACAATTTCTTGCCCAAAAGGTTCATGAAGCCCTAGGACAGGTGCCTAGGGAAGTGGTAGAGTCCCCATCCCTGGAGGGATTGAAAGGCTGTGGAGCTGTGGTGCTGAGGGCCATGGTTTAGTGTTGACCTGGCAGTGCGGGGTTAGTGGCTGGACTCAATGAACTCAAAGGGCTGTTCCACCCAAAACTGTTGTGTGATTCTATGATTCTCAACACATAGCATCAACACTTAAAGCCTACATCACCCAGCTGCCTGTGACATCCCTCATCTATCAGGACAGTGATGGCAGTGAGATCCTTCACATGTTCCTGCTCTGCATTTGCTTGGGACAAACTTCCCTGAGCACTAATGCCCCACATCACTCACTATCATTTGCAGCTCACAGCCCTCAGCCCAAGCAAAGCATGTTGGTGCTATCAGCAATGGTATAGAGGGGAAAGGAGAGCTTCCAAGGTGTAGCCATCCCTCCCTCACTGCTCCCCTGGCCAGATTCACTCCAGCTCCCTCTGAGGAGGCTTCCCTCTGCTCCCATAGCCAAATGAGGCAGCTGGAGCAGTGTCCATGCTGGAGCAGTGTCCATGCTGGAGCAGCTCATCCTTCCTAGGGACCTGCCAGTGCATGCTTGTGGTCCAGGCTATGATCCAGCACTGGGGAGAAAACCAAAAACATATAACCACACTTTTCCTCCTCTTCCACAAAACCTCAGGGTTGTGGGGTTTTTAATTTTTTTTTTTTTAAATTATTATTATTTTGAACTTTGGGATTGGTTCAAGTTTTGGGTAAAGATTCAGGTTGTTTGTGTTTTACCTGAAACGCAGCTCCCCCTTCCCTGGAGCAACAGCTCTTTATTGGCTGCTGCAGACACTTGGCACTCACTCTGCATGAAATAAAAAGCTTTTTGTTTCCATATTTCAGTATATTTATATATATTTAACAGGCTCGAGGAGGGTATTTGAAGGTCAGAGGACTTTCAGAGGTTATGGTGCTGGCCAGGCCCTGGGAACAGCCATCCTGTGGGAACTCATTCCCAGCTCACCCTTCCTGCATCTCTTTCTCTTTCATTTTGCCATTATTTTTCTCTTTTATTTATTTGCTGGTGCCCATCACTAAATGTTTGGGCTTTTGCGTGGGTTTTATTTATTTATTTAGTATATTATTTAATTTATTAAATCAGCAGCAAAAAGTCCACAGTGAGCTTTACAGTTGTGCCATTCACAAAGCAATGTGGTGAGAGGAACACGACCCGGGGCTGTGAACCCAGACGTGCTACCGAGAAGGTGTTTATGCAAACAAAACTTTTACAAGAAGCAGCAGTTTTGGGGCTCCAACCTCTCAGAAAAGGCTTCTGCAGCTGCAGGTTAGGGCAGATGGGCTCTAGTCACCTCCTGATGCTTTTCCTGTTTGTCTGGAGGAGTCAGCAACCCAGTCCTTTCTCCCTGCCAAGTACCGATCGTTTGCAGCTGGAGAAGAACCAGTGCCCACTCATCCTCCCAGTCCTATTTCAGCACCATTCAGCAGCATAGCTGTGACACAAGGACCACCCCAAGCCAGCCCTGGAGCAAGGTCCAGAACCTGCCTCTCCACCAACGCCCTCTTCCCTTTCCATTCATTCACCATTATGCTGAGGATTTCCTCTGCATAAAAGCTTTCACAAAACAACCCAGAGCCAGCAGCCACAGGCAGTTTTACCCTGTGTGAGGCAGCCCTTGGACCAAACTGCCCTGTTCTCCTCACCCTGAGTCCCTGCCTGGCAGGATAAAGGATGCTTTCAGCTGCTCTGAGTGGATCTGTTGGGAAACCACTGATTTTCCATGACTTGGAAACATCTGGTTGACATTCTTACATCCACAGGCTCTTGTGTAATTATCTTTATTACCTGATCCCCATGCACTTTTATCTTGCTTTATGGGCAGTTCTGCTCTCCCTCCCTGCCCACACCACCCACCATCATCACAGAAGCACATGGGCCACTTCCCTAATTAAAACTTTGTGCTTTCTTCCCCTGGCTCAAGTCTCCCCTCCCCATCTCAGCAGTGGCTGAGGAATGTGAGACAGGAATGCTGTCCTCTCGAAAGGAGCCGGGGAAGGGGGGGGCTGGGTGGGTGCTGGCTATCACTTAAAAACAATGTCTTTGTGTTCCCAGCCTGCCGTAGTCACGCAAGGCCAAGGCTGGGTGTGCAGGGCCATCCATCCCATGCCAGCTCCCCTCCTGCCTCACCTGGCACCCACGCGGCAGAGTTCAGCATCTTCCAAAACCTTTTACCATCACGTCATGTTCTTGCAAAACCAAGGCTGGGAGCATCCCATAAATCAATGCCAAGCAGGTTGGTGAATAAGTAGCTCACCTTTCCATTTCAATTCCTCCTTCAGACTGGCCTCAGAGGCTGGGAGGGGGCTCTGTGTGGAGCAGAGGCAGCACTCCAGCACTCAGGCACTTTGCATGGCCCTTTAGACCAGTCAGACACTGCTGGCAGAAGCCCATGGAGCTGCAGTAGTCACTGTGAGTTGTTCCAAGTGATGATACTTAACAGCACGACCTCCTGTGGGCATGTGGCTCTGAAGGAAATGCCACTAGAAAAGGGAGCAAAGCTTCTTCATTAAACTGTAAAAGTGGTCCTTTGCCTTCTGAGATCCCAGGCCATCCAATCATGCTGTGCTCCCAAGTGCTCTGACTGACAGCAGCCCTTTAAAAGCCACTTTCAGGTCTCACTGGGTCAGCAAGAGGCTTTCTGCTGACTCCAGGAGCTTTGGGTCTCATCCTGCCCCTGAGCATCACAAGGCCAAGTACTCCAACCCAGCCCAGCACAATAAATCTTAGCTGCAGAGCAGCTGGGCCAGTTCTGCATCCCTGTGTATGGCTGCAACCCAGTC
Source organism: Semnornis frantzii (assembly GCA_013399775.1). Classification (NCBI taxonomy): domain Eukaryota; kingdom Metazoa; phylum Chordata; class Aves; order Piciformes; family Ramphastidae; genus Semnornis; species Semnornis frantzii. Next base: position 51,676 of record VWYK01109469.1, read on the forward strand.
CTGGCTTTATGGTTTTGAGACACTTTAGGGTGTGTTCCTGGCTGAGACAGGTGGGGGACAGCACACCAGACCGTGGCATGCCCAGAACCTTCCTCTTTGCTATAAATAGCACATTAGCATTTGCCATTTTGGGTGCTGATGCTGTTATTTTCCACCCTTGTTAATCACTCCTGAAGGTTTCTCACCTCCCTGACCATGTTTCTCATTTGAGAGTTCAAATCCTATCACATTTAGGAAGGTGCAACCTCTTATGGGTGCAAAATTCCTAAAAGCAAAGGGAAGCTGGAGCCAAGCTGGGCTCTGGAGAAGATAGGAGAGGAGCAGGCAGCTCTTCTCCACCGATGACTCAGAGACACAGCAGTGAGCAGCTGCTCAGCCCCAGCCAGACACAGCAAAATCATCAGCTCCATTGTTTTACTGACTCACACACACACACAAAAAGGGAGCAGCCAAATTCTGTGGTTGAACAAAATCAGCGGGCTCTTGGAGGCTGGAATCAGGACTTTCCTGCTGCTTTCTAGCAGTGGAGGATCCTCAGGCACACAGTGCTCTGAAGCTGCAGAGACTTGCAGAGGCGCAGTGCTGGGCTGGCACAGGAGAACCCCCACAGGAACAGTACCTGGGGCTCTGGGTGCTGCTCCCGTGGGGTTCTCCTGTGTCTCATAGCATCAGCCCTTTGGCTCAGGGATGAGGCCTGGGTGAGGTGGTTCAGGGGGACAGGTGGGGGCTGTGGCAGAGCCCTGCATCGATGCATTTTCCCAGCCTGTCTCTTTGCTGCGAGTTGCTTTCTGCTGCTTGCCAAACAGGTTTTCATTTCCACAACGTGGGTATGAAAAAAGCAGCACAACCCCCTCCTCCACTGCACTAAAATAGCACTTTTTTCTTTCTTTTCTTTTTTTTTTGTTTCCCCCTTTTAATATACCATAAACGATGACCTTTTACCTCCTTCAGAAGGCAGCCAACACAAGCACAACAATGTGATTTGTGCAGCATTTCAGCTGCGGTTTCTTCAAGAAATTCATCTGGTCTCGAAGCAATTAAGGGAAGGGAAGGGAAGCATTTCCACTCCGGCTTTGGGCCCTGAAAACCTGCCAGGAGGTTGTTTTTTTTTTTCTCCTTTTCCCCTTCACTTTCCTTCTTTCTCCCCCCAACCCTCTCCCCTCCCCTTTGCTCACTTGTTGTAGAAAACTTCTGTGGTTTCACTTCAGCAGCTCTCTTGAGCCTGTGAGGAAAAAATCCTGACCTGCTGCAGGTGGGACGATGCTGGATCTGGATCCTTGCTGATGGAGTGGGACATTGCCCACCTGGAGTCAAGCCCAGTGGCCAGCTGGATGAGGGCTGACCAGGATTATCCCCCTTGGCTGGCACCTTCTGCAGACTCCACTGCCTCCCCTGCCCCAAATTCAGTCTGGCAGAGGGATTGTGCTTGGAGAAGGCACCAGGCATGGTGGTGTTGGCCCTGCCACTGCCACCTGCCTTATGCTGGTGTCACTTTTAGGACGTTTTCCTCTACAACCCCCCAGACAGAGCCAAAAGCATGCAGGGTTCATCGAGCAGCAGGGAAACCTGTGGGACCAGAGCTTGTCCCGTGAGGACATAGGAGTGACTTTGCCAGGACTTGCAGGAATGGGCCTTAAATTAGCTCTCGAGCCAACAGCTCAGTTAATTGCTCATTCATTCCACAGATGGGTTAATAATTAAGTTAAATTAATAATTGGGACAATAATTAAACTAAACAATAACCAATACAGGGGACAATTGAAGCGATTGCTCTCCGTGCTCATGGATTCGGTGAGGTTACTCATTTACCCAGCAGTTTACGGCACAGATTCTGCCCTCGGTAGCCTCTTTGGCGTCAAACCGGTGCCAGTGCCGTTGGGATGTGACTCCTGGAGCCCCGTGAACTGTGGGACGTGGTTTTCCATCCCAAACCACCGGCTCTTCCCGGAGAATATCGTGGCCCCGGGAGGAGCAAATCTAACCAAGACCCCGGGAACCCCCCCCCCACCGCCCGTCCCGTCTCCTCCCCGCGGCTCCCGTCCGGGACAAGCGGAGAGAGGGAGGGGCAGAGGACGGCAGGAGGCGGCTCCCGGCCCCAGGGGGAGGAACTACAAGTCCCGTGAAGCCGCGCCGCCCGCCGCCGCCACCGGGGCTATATAAGCGGGGAATGGCCCGGCCGCCGCAGTCGGAGCATCCCTGGGCGCGATGTCGCATGTGTTGCTCCTGTTCCCCGGCCACCTGCGGGCCTCGGACCGGCAGGGCCTCATCCTGCACCGGCAGCACCGAGGCCGCCACCCGCGGGGGCTCCTCCGTGCCG
>VWYK01109469.1:54383-65383 GCA_013399775.1 Semnornis frantzii
GGGGTGGGATATTGGGGTGGGGATGCGGCGGGAGACGAGACACGAGGCAAGACTTTTCCCTTCTCCTCCCGTGGGAAAACCTTGTTGGAAAGGCTGACAGTGGCTCTGTGTGCCTGGGCACCTGCCCGTTGGGGTGATGGATGAGGTATGGTCCTGGGTAGCTCCTTTGCAGCCCTTTCCCCTGCTCTTCTTGGGAGGCTGGGGGGATGTGGTGGTGCTGAGGGGTCTCCCCAGCCTTCGGTGCTGTCTGACAGGAAGTCTGGGTGTGAGAAACACTTGATCAGGGTTGGTGATGCAGAGTATCTGTGATGCACAAGAGCACTTTGTGTGAATTCTGGAAAATTATGAATGACTCCCTTCTCTTGCTGGCTACAACAAAAAGACCACACCAGTCTAGACCTGCAACCAATAACACACACAAAAATGAGTGCTGTCTGCTCTGAGGGACCCAGCATGTTGAGGAGAACACCAACCTTTCCAGTGCTGAGCCTGCTGATCCCTATGGAGGGCAAGGGATGCCTGTTTGGAGAAAGGATGTTTGAGGTTACTTTGATATATAAACAAGAGAAGCTTTTATTGCCCAGACATTGTTAGTGTTGCTCGTTGCTGGCTTGGAATGTGTTTCCTCTGAAGGGTTTTGAGACTAGAGGAATTGCTCAGCTCTTACTAATTGAGACATCTTTTTATAATCACAGTCACAGCTGGTGGGATGGAGGGGGGGGGAGAGGCTGGCGTGCAGTGACTCAGGCCTTGGGAGGAAGCTGCAGCTCTGCCTGGCAGTGTGAAGGGTAGATTGCAGGGCGTGCAGGGACACCTTTCTTCTCTGCGGTCAGGCAGGTGATGTTTTCAGGCCACCAGGTTTCTCATTTACCTGTGAAATAAAGGATGAGTGGGGGGGAAAAAAAAAGTCTTCCCAGGTGTCTCCATCACACCTCAGTCCTTTTCATAGGTGTGAGATTCAACATGTGTGGTGAGTTTGAGCCCCCTGACAGAGAGACATCATGAGGCAGAAGGGTGTTGCAGTGCTTTTGTGCTCCCTTTTCTCAAAGGCTTTGCTACAAAGAGCCAGAACTGCTTGAACCTGCTCTTTCTAGAAAGCTGCTTGTTTACCACTTGCTTTCCATGTTCAGGTGTCTCAAATGAAAGGTGGTGTGGGACAGGGCACCTCTCAAGCTTCATCTCATGTGATGATGATAACCTGTTTCAGGGTGCTGTTGAACGGCAGTGAGGTCACTCTCTGCAGCCCCTTTGACAGTGGAGATATGAAGTGTTCTGATGGCAAAAGGGTCCCTAACTGAAGTGTGAAGGTGCTTTGGAAGCACAACATATGTGAAGAGCAATACATTCTGTACCTCACACTGGCAGGAGGAGGTACACTTGCTTTTAGGGCCAGGAGTGTTCCCTTTGTGGTGTCTCTAGGGCTCTGGGAGTCTGATCTCCACTCACATGGCAGAAACCTGCTGTGGAACTTGGGGAAGCCTGAAGCTGGCAGGGTGAGAGATTGGCTGTGGTGGGCACTAGCAGATTTCTCTGCAGGACTTGGGTGTTGCACTCTGGCAGATTTCATTACAAGGGCTGGAGGTGCTGATGCTGCAGCTGCTTCTCCTGCTCAGTGGATCCAGAAAGGATTCTCCTGGGGCTGTAAAAGCCATAAGGGAAACAACCCAAATGGTCTCAACTCCACAGCTCTTGGACTGTATCAGTACTCAGTTCAGAGGCACAGAACTGGGGCTGTTCTTGGGCTTCTTTTCCTGACAGAAGATCCTGGCTTCTGCCATGGCCATGCTGGGGCCTGGGGAAGGTGGATTTCCCCCTTATGGACTGGAAGAGGAGAGATGTCCTAAGACAGACTGAGAAAATTTGAGGCAGCACTGTCACTTCTAGTAGACCTGAGCTATTTGAGGACCAGCTTTAATCTAAACTAAACATTACAGGAATTTCAGTGGCCTCTAAACCAGACTCAGCTGGCATCTCAACTACACTTGCTGGACTTGGGGCTCACTGTGTTGCAGGGTGCAGAGCAGAGAAACTGGGAGATGATGTGCCCTTGGGGCTGGGACCTGGCTCTTTCCTAAGCAAATACTTTTGCCTGCTGCTAAAGCACAACTGTGCCATCTGGGAGCCCTGAGTTCCATAGTGGCTCTTCTGAGGGCTGGATCTTGGTGTGCATTCTTCTTGTGCTTGGTTTTAACTGTCTGTGCTACAGTAGCCTCATTTCAGCTGGGGATGGGTGGCTTTAGTAGCAACTTGCTCAGATCTCGATTGCTTTGAAGAAACAGAAGAACCCCCAGATAGAAGTTATCAGTGTGTCTTAAATTTTTGGAGACCAAATGTTTTGGGCCACACCAGCACCCCCCTCCCTCAGGCTCTCTGAGCCCCAGACAATGGGAGAACAATGCCAGGAGCACAATGAAGCTTGCTGGGTTGTTGTTTGTGTTTGTTTGTTTGAACTTTGAACAGAAAAGCAAAGCAACAAAAGAGAGGGCAAGAAAAGCACAGGGTTTTGCCACTTACCAAGACTGGCCAGAAAGTTCTGAGTTACAAAGGGTGGCCTTGTTCAGGAGGGCCTTTTTTCATCAGAAAGGTGGCTTTAAAACCAAATCCAAAGGGGCAAATGCAAGCATAAAGTCCCCCATGTTGGTATAAACACCGCATGAAAACGCTTTTTACTGCCTCCTATAACTTCCCAATAAATACTACTCCTTTTTGATGAAAGCTCTTAACACAGGATTAGGGGTCACAGTGCCTTGCCTTATTAGTCCCTGGAGACACAGCCCCTGTTCAGTGTGGCTTCGTGTCCTGCTCTGCAGCCTGCTTTCAGAGCTTGAGAGTTTTCCCTTTTCTTCCTTTTGGGCTTTTCCCCCCTGTGGCAGCATCTGAATTGCAGGCAGTGCTTTCCTGGACCTCTACCCAAGAGGGAAAACTGGAATGAGTGTGGTTAGGGAGGTCATTCTTGCTTCTAGTTCATCTCTAAACGTGTCTTCTCCTGAACAGAGTGAAGACCTTGACCCCAGGCTTGTGCTGCAGCCATGCCCTAAGAAGGTTACATTTTCCCTGGCTCTTTCTGCCAAGCCACAGATGTTTTTTTGATGGCTAAAACCTAAACCTTTAAATAAATGTGTTTGATCCCTGAGTGGTTGTGCAGCTTTCCTGCGAAAATAAAACCCAGATTGGGTTTTTCATGTCAGGGTGAATGTTATCTAGACAGGCTTTTTAAAAAGCTTCTTCCCCTGGGATTTTCATCTTGCCTTTTCTCCCCGGGTGGGGATCAGAGATTTCATCTGTGGTGTGGTTGCAGTAAAACCTTGTGTAGTCTTGTGAAGGAGGAAAATGAACAGCTGTGGCTCCGAGGCAAAGCTGAGCCTAAGACAGCCTTGAACCTCTCAAGCAACAGGACTTAGTTGCAAGGACCAAAAAACTTTTGTGTGATACTGAGCAGGAATTCTAGGCTGGCTTTAGGGCTGCTTGGCTGTTCTGTACTGGGTCAGATGGAGGCAGGATGCTTCGGGACATCCTCTCCAGTCTGGGATGGATGGGAGCTTCACTGCTGTCCTTCAAGCTCACTTCAGCTCCTGCCGGTGGTACTTTAAAACTGCACCTTCAGGCCAGCTCATTTCAGAAGTGGCTTCTGCATTTTGGGAGCTGCTTCCCAGACTGGTGTGAGGGCTCATGCTGGCAGCCAGAAGGTGCAGGGAAGGTCCCTTTAGGATTTGTAGGTTGAATGACTGTGGTGTTTCTTTGTCAGGTGGCACTCTGCCCGTCTCTGTTCTCTGCAGGTATGCTCAGCACTAGGACTGGCACATGCCCAGGTAGGCTCTACTGCTGCTGGAGGGACAGGAAGGAACCTGCTGCCAGCCTCTGGGTCCTGGGGTGCCAGTGACACCAAGAGGCAGTCAGACTTACTCTGTAGCTGGATGACCAAATGCCTCTCTCTGATGCAATGAACTTGTAGAGACTCTCCCTCCTACAGTTCACTTCCACTTCCAGCCCTATGGAGAACAGGTCTTGTCTGCTGAGCAGGGGTCGTGGGTGAGATCTGGCAGCTTTCTTCACAGCCAGCTAGAGCTCTGCTATGGGTTTGAGCTTGCACATGTGGTTCCAGCATCTCCTCAGCAAGTTGGAGATGAGGAGGGAATGAGGGAGCTTGGTGGAATGGAGTCCTAGTGAGATGATCGCACACCTCTGGCGTATCAATGTGATAAGCAAGGTTTAGTTTTAGGGGTTGGGAAATGTCATCATTGTGGCTGTGTTTCTGCTGAGTGTGATGCCAGAAATGCTGCAATGCAGCCCTTGGCATTGGGGGCATGTAAATATGTCCTGCTTGGCTGTGCTCTGGAGGGGACTCAGCTACCAGTGGACATAAGGGTAGCAGGAGCTGGTATTGGTCACTCTGGAAGTGGTTGGGAGCTGTGTGGGTTCTAACCTGGAGCTGAAACTCGCCAGTCCAAGTGCTGTGGCTTTAGCTCTTCTTTCTGGTCTGTGTGAGACACTGTTCTGCAGAAGACTCTCCATCGTGGTTGGAGAGGAAGAACTGCTCACCTGGTGCTGCCTGGCAGGTCTCATTCCACCCATGTGAGTGATGGGCAGGCTGTGTTAGCCATGAAGTGCCATTGTTTCTCTGTGTGGGTATGGTGCAGGCTTGCATCTCTGGGGCATGGGGGTGTACACAGTTGCTCCAGTATCACTGGCAGGGCAGTGGCAGCCTGGTCCATCAGTGGACATTTGAGTCAGATGTCATTTTTGGGAGATTCTCCTTTTTGCTGCTTATTGCTCCTGAGGTAGGAGGTCCTGGAGACCAGAGCAGGTGAAGGTGGCTCATGGAAGTGGTGTCTGTGGGAGAGGGGAGGACATCTCCAGCGAAGGGAAGCTGGATGGTGACCATTGTCCTGCCTCTTCCACTTGTCCTAAGTGGTGTATGTCCAATCTTCCCAGGGGAGCACTTGGGAGGGGGGAGGGAGGGCTTCCCGACCCAGCAGACTGGATGGGAAATAATGATCCCCTTTTTACAGCTTCTTCAATTGTTCCTGAAAATCCTTTTTAAAAGGAGGAAAGTTCCTTCCTTCCTTTCAGCTCCCGGTATCTTTAAGAATTCGCTCTATTGTGAGCCCAGGACAGAGACCCTTCTATGAAAGCTGCATAGCTGCTCTTCGAGGCCCCCTCCCCGTGCCCCCTCCCACCCCATCCCAACAAGCCCCCATTCTCCTCTGAAGAGGGTCCCTCTGTCTAACGCCAAGTAACTCTTAAGGGTAGCATTTATCCTCGGGCACTCAGCTCACAAAGAGTGCTGGAGTGTCAAATAAACTCACTCCAGCCTGCAAAGAGAAGAGGAAGAAAATACAAAACCCCCTTTATTTCCACCCCTGCAGGGAAACAAATACAGACTTTGTGCTGGAGAGCAGCAGTGCCCTAACGAAGCCGGGCAGAGCTCGGCCTGCTCTATCTCTAATAAAGTGGTGTGTGCCCGCACACGTGATGGTGTGTGCGTGGCTCGGCCACCACAGCCATAAATCAGAGCCCTCCAAGCCAGCGTGGGCCATCCCCCTGTGCCTGCAGAGCTGGGCACTGCTGGCTCTGATGGTGTGTCCCTGATTTCTGGGGCTTTGCTTTGCAAGAGGGGGTGCAGGGAGGAAGGTGCTGGCCCCGTGCTGGGTTCTCTGATGAAGCGGTCACTAAAGGTAAGGGGGGGTGGGGTGTGTGTGGAAGTGGGAGCTGTGCTTGGTCCTGTCTCCAGAGCCTTTATGCTCTGAGCAGATGTTTGGAAGGGTTGAGCCCAGCTGAGCTCTGCTTCAGGTGCTGATTTTATGAGGAAACTCTTACAGGAAGGGAATGCAGCTCCTTGTCCTGCCGTGGAGGAATTCAGCGTGGGAGATGTCCGAGCTGCTGTCGCTGTGGTTCATCATCTCTTTGCAAGCCTGCTGCCTGTGTTTGCCACCACTGCTGTGCAGAGAGGGTGCTGCCCTGTGAAGAAATCATTGTCTCTCTTCTGTGGATGGATCTAAACTGTAGTTCTGTGTCACAAGCCAGCATGAGCAGTACTGACCAGGCAACTGGGACAGTAACCTCTAAGCAAGGCACTGGCCAGTGCTGCCTGCTCCCTGGGAATGTGTCAACCAGCATGGCCAGCACCAAGAAAATTCCTGCTCTGTGATCCTTCATCTCTACACAGTCCTGGCTGCTTTGTGCTGGATTTGGGAATATTTTGCCTCTGTGCTACAGATGCATTTGGATGCCCTCAAGTGTTCCTGCAGCTGGCAGCAGACCTGGAGAACAAAGTGCATCTCTGGCTGTGCTGTGGTGGCCAAAGGTCACTGCTGGTCCTTCATCCCCATGCTTTCTCTACAGGAATTGGTAGCTACAGAAGGAGATAGATGTCATCAGCATGATAATTGTTGGACTGTCCTTGTACCTAGAAGCAAGAAGACAAGAGTCTGACCATGTGCAGGCCTGGGACTTCTCCCCCTCCTCTGAACAAGTGGTCCTGAGCCAAGAGGATTTGTCTCTGGATGGTTTCTCTGCTGGGATCTCTCATGGACTGCTGTGGGTTTTGGATGCTCCCTTCTGTCTGTAGTTGGGAATGTCACAGCTGGAAGGCTGCAGGCACCTGCTTCTCTCCAAACCTGCTGGATTTAACCTTTTTGGCATTCCTCTGCCGAGTGCTGTGGTTTTTTCCTAATCTGGTGGAACTGGCTTCATTCTGTGAAATCTCCTGACAGATGTGGAAAAGCAGCAGCTACAGCCCAGCACTGCTGTCCCTTCTTTCTGGCTGCTTATTCTGAGCATTGTGGCTCTGGAGGAGGAGGAGGGAGTCCGTGTCCATGTGTAGGACAAATCCATCTGGTCTTAGGTGAGTCAAGAATATGGACTTTTTCTTCCCTTTTTTCTTTGAGCACTTTTCCCCATTTTAATCTGGTGACCTGCTACTCCAAGGAGAATAGAATGGATAGGCTCCTAACAGCTGGAGTGGCTTTTCCTTCCTGTTTTAACCAAACCATTTGCTTTCTCGTGCCATTTGAGCTTGAAACCCCTGATAAGAGCTTTTCTCCTGGAGGAATGGACAAAGGAGCTGAAATGAGTCAGGTTTTTCTTTCCCTGGCAAGGAGGAACCCTGCTGGCTGTCACCACTTGAGAGGTTGTCTGAATGAGCAGTGGTGGCTTTGCAGGCAGCCTGCTGCTTGTTGGGCTGACTGGGAACAGTGTGGCTTGTCCTGAGGGTACCATGGGGCTCTCAGTGGCTGGGCAGATGCAGTGGATGAAGTGCTCCTGTCCGAGGGGAGGGTGATGTAAACCTCCTTCATGGAAAGCTCTTCTTCCTTGGGAAGGAGAGGAACTGGTAGAAAATTATGCCAGAGCTTTGGGCTTTGAGGGGATTTGTGTCAGCATTGGTATCTTGGGGACACCATGCCCAAGGGGCTTTGGAGGAGCAGCTGTGGGGGTGAGTTTGCATGGCCTGGGAGCAGGAGGACATGAGGAATAAACATGGGGATTTGTGCTTGGCTGTATAACGATCTACTGGTTCCTGTGCTGGGGAAGATGGAGTCTGTGGCCACCAGCCCTGTGTGCTGCCTCTGGGCCAGAGGTAACCTGAATGGTCCTGTCTTGGCTGGCTTGCCAGTGGCACCTGCCTGCTGTGGTGCCTCAGTCTTGGTGAGGATATTCTGCTCCCTCTGGAGGCTGTAAGCCTGCAGCTGCTGAGCCCCTTTGCTCTGAACTGGGGAGGATTCAGCTTGGTTTGGGTACCTTCTGGGAAGGTGCTGTGGTTCACCCAGATTGTCATCTTGCAGGTTGTGTGGTGTTTAGTAGTTGCTGTTGTATTGAACTTTCCTCTGGGAGAATGAGGCTGAGAAATGTGGTGAACAAAGGGAAAGCTGCTGCCAGGAAAGATTTGGTTCCTGAAAGTACACTTCTGGTGTAGTTGGAGCTCATCTGGTCTTTGCTCAGTCCAAGAAGTCTGATGCAGGCTGACAGGGGTGTGAGGTCTGCAGCAGTGTCCTTTTGGGAGCAGTAGAGCTGTGGCCATGTTCTGCAGTAGCCTTTGCCTGTATGGCCAGAGGGAAAAGGAGAACTCTAGAGCTGCTGTTCTTCCCTTTTGCTGGAAGCAGACCCAGGAGGAGGTAGTGTGCTCTCCTCAGAGGCAGCTCTGCCAGATGAGTGCTTTTCAGGGTGGACAGAGACAGCAGATGCAAACCTGAAGAGCCAAGTGTCTGAAGCTCTGTTCTGCACTTCAGACTCCCAGCTGTTTGAACAGAACTGGGATATTTTAATTTCCTTCCCTTCTCAGGCTCTGACTGGTGCTGCTTGTGCTCTCTTCCCAGACCCTTGGGACTGTGATGTTTTTCCTTGAATGAGCATCTGAATGTACCAAGTACTTGACTTCATCTCTTTGCAACATGAGTCTCTTGGCTTCCTGGCCTCTGAAAGGCAGGGAGGATGCATGAGATCATGCACATCCTCTTGCTGGTGGTACAGCAACTTCTTGAGTGCTGGGCTCCTTGGGCTAAGGCAAGGCTTTCCACTTCAAATCAGAGTAACACAGCCCAGGCCTGCTGGGCTCTGCACCAGCTTCTGACACAAGGAGCCAGGTTGGTACTTGGAGCTCAGATTTTTTTCTGAGAAGTGCCCTATGAATGGTTGAAGCCTTCACTGTCTGCTTGGCTGCTGTCTGCATGTGTGTAGCAAGTGGTGTCCTGAGCCCTGCTTGCTCTGGGGACCTTGCTGGTTCTCTGCTGGGGATTGAGCTCATGATGGCTGCAGGGGAAGGCAGGCTCAGATGGCTGTGACAGCCCTGTTCTGGTGTTGGGTTGCTTCTTGGATCCTGCAGGGAGTATAATGTAGCTTCAGAGATCCTGGCCTCTAATTATACAATAGTATCATGGAATGGTTTGGATTGGAAGGGACCTTTTGAAGGTCATCAAGTCCAAGGCTGCAGTGAGCAGGGACATCTTCAACTAGAGCAGGTTGCCCAGAGTCCTGTCCAACATGACCTGGAATGGTGTCTGGGATGAGGCTTCTAACACCTCTCTGGGCAACCTCTGCCAGTGTCTCACCATCCTCACTGCAAAAAATGTCTGCCTTGTATCTAGCCTGAGTCTCCTCTCTAGCTGCAGGCAGCAACAGGTTTTGATATGTTGAGTAGCAATCCCATGTCTTGCTCTCTGGCCAGTAAACTGTTGCTTGACACTTTTTAGTGGAGAGCAACTCTCCATGTCCACCACAGAGCAGAATTTGTCATGTGCCAAAGGCTGTGGTGAACAATGTCCAGTACAACTGGTCTGACAGATGAGGTCCAGTGCTCCTGGGTGATGGATTTTGTACCCAGAGAAACCCACATGTACAAGGATGTGCACCTGTTGGAGCAGGTCCAGAGGAGTGCCACAGAAATGATCAGTGGATGGAAACCCTCTGCTGTGAGGCCAGGCTGAGAGAGTCGAGGTTATTCAGACTGGAAAAGAGAAGGTTTCAGGGAGACCTGGTGGCTTTTCACCACTTCAAGGGGTCAATAAGAAAGCTGGGGACAGGCATTTTAGCAGGACCTTTGTGACAGGACAAAGGGTGATAGTTTGAAACCAGAAAAGGGGGATTTAGACTAGAGAGAAGACAGACATTTTTTTACAGAGGGTGGTGAAACACTGGTTACCCAAAGAGGTGGTCCCTGGAACCATTCTAGATCAGGTTGTTTGAGACTCTGAGCAGCCTTCTTTATCTAAAGATCTCCCTGCTCACTGCAAGGATGACCTCGAAAGGTTTGGGTTGGAAGAGACCATTCTGTGCTTTGCAAACTGCCCCAAACCTTTCTGGACCGGCTGACACTCCTGGGGCTGCCCCAGTGCCCAGCCCCTATCAAGGGGTTGTCATTCTGCAGGTCCCCTACCCGGGCAGAGCTTTGCTGGCTCCCGGCAGGGACTCGCAGCGCTCCTGGGTGCGCGGTGACCTCTGCCGGCAGCGGCGGGCAGGTGTCGGGCAGCACCCAGCGGGGCCGCCAGGGGGCGCGCTAGGGCAGGCAGCGCACCATGGGGACACGGACGGGCGCACGGTGCTGCGGGTTGAGATCCGCCGGTTCGAGACCCGGCAGAGCCAAAGTGTCTGGAGACAGAATCGGAGGATGCTTTGGCTTGGAAGCGACCTTAAAGATCATCTCGTTCCACCCGGCGAGCGGTCGCACTCTGCCGTGCCTCACAAGCTGGCGGTGTTTTCAGCATCTGAATAGGAGTTAAATTCCAGCTGCTTTAAAAATTCTCCCATCCAAGTTTTTTCCAGTGCAACAGAATCACACAGTCCTAGGGTGGTGGGAGGTGGAAGTGATCTCTGGAGATAATCCAGTCCAACTCTCTGCTAAAGCAGGGTCACCCAGAGCAGGTTGCACAGGTTTGTATTCAGGCAGGTTTGGAATCTCTCCAGAGGAGGAGACTCCACAACCACTCCGGGCAGCCTAGTGTACTGTTCTGGGACCCTTAACTGCAGCACTTGTTGAAGCCCAGGGCAGTTGAAACCAGGCCAATGTCTTGCCACCTTCCCTGTAAAAAAAGAATTCTTCCTTCTCTAGTCTAAATTTACTTCTTTTAGTGTCAAATTATCACCCCTTGTCCTGTCACAAAAGGCCTTACTAAAAAGTTTGTTCCCATCTTTCATATCAGCCCTTTTAAGTACTGAAAGGCCACCAGAAAGTCTCTCTGGAGCCATATCAAAGCTGAACAACTTAAATAAGCAAGCTTGCTGCATGCAAGTGCCCTGGATCCCACTGCTGGTCATTGCTGGAGACATTAAACAGCACTGGTCCCAGCATGCAGCCTTGAGGGACAGCCCGAAGTGGGATATAGGAGGGGAAAAAAAGGACAAATACTCCAATTTATGTCCGCTGTGGAGAAAGTCGAGCAGGAGATGATAGCCGCTTCCCGGGTACCGGGCAGGGGCCGCCCGCGCCCGTCCCGCGGCCACTGGATGGCAGCGACGCTCCGCGGCACCCCCGGCCCTGCGCTCCGCCGCTGGCTTCGCTCGCCGGCCCG
>VWYK01109470.1:2071-12782 GCA_013399775.1 Semnornis frantzii
AACATACAGTAGGAGACTGCACAATGTGCTCAGTCATAGAGAAGCTCTCTTCATGGCATGATTCAAGCAATTCAGGAGTTAGCACCAAGAAAGAACAGTTATAAACAGTGTTCTGTTCACATCCAAGCTTCCCAATACCACCATGCCTTGGAAGATTTGCTGTCATTACTGATAGGTGAAGGAGAAAGACAAATTCTTCATTCTGGTAGTTGATCAAAGTAATGATGTTGGCTTTGCCAATATGCACTATTATGGGCTACTAAATCCTAAAATAAATCCATTTAGAATTATATTTGGAACATCAAATTTCCATCCTAAAGAATAAAATTGCTGATGAAGCTAGTTACAAAGGGCTGAGCCTACATTCCCCAAAGCTCTTCATATCAAAGACTTTGAAGGCAAGCAATGCAAGAATGAATTCCAAGTGTAACCAATTATTTTCCAGTGATGGAAACTTTAAGCATAATCAAAAGGAAAAAAAAGTGGAGAGATAGAAAGAGAGAGACTTGTTTGGAAGAAATTCTCATACTGCATCACTGCCTTATGTGTGGATTATTGCAATGCTCTCATGAATATTTTTAATTCTCTTGTTATATAAAAACACATTGATTCAGGAAAAAAGAAAAGAAGAGAGAGGGCAAGATCCTCATTTTAGAGAGAGCATGTTGATTCCCCAAAGACTGGAAGCGCATTTCAAGAGTAATTTGTCTTAGTGCTAAAACTAATTCAAGTCTATTTTTGATGCAGTGATTGAATTAAAGAATGAAATAGAAACAGTGGTTGAGAGCTGCAAACCAATTGTTGAAAAGCTTTCATTTGTCATGGGATTTTAAATATAAATCTACACAAGCACAGAAGGTTTTGCTGTGATGAGCTCTTTACAGAAAGAGTTAACTAATGTTCACTTCAAGCCTCATTCAGGGCAATTAGCAAAGCTCATCTTAGTAAAGTGTATTTATCAGCCAATATTTGTCATCTAGAGAACAAAACCAGTTAGGAATATGGGAGTGATTTGGAGTTTATTAATAATACAAAGAACAAACCTGTTTTCTGTTTCTTCAAGGAAATACTGTAATTTGCAGATTGCAATGCAAAATGAGATGGAGCACAATGATTAATTGGTGAGTTACAGAATAACTACTCTACGTATAACAGATGTGTGCTGTGACAAGGGGCACATTACCTCCATGTTTATATTAAGAAAGAAGAGGGATTCAACTGTTTTATATGGGAGAGTTGTGGGAAAGATCTCAGAAAGTCCCCTATGAGAAGGTGGGGAATTATAAATATTTGCAAGTGTTTATTCAGGTGCCAAGTACAGTACACTGGTGCAACATGGCCCAAATGCAAAGGGGAGTGAGGGGGGAAACATCTGATCTAAATGTTACTGGATTAATTTCACTGGTACGGATATTGACTCAGTTCCTCTCTTGACCAACACCAGCCCTGAGCCAAAACATGCAAGTTCTCCAACATCAGCTGTACGGATGACAGGATTGTTTTGCAAGACAAAAATCTTGCTGGAGAAAGAGTGTGGTTATTAAAGGCAGTTACTTCTGAATAGACACACAGGAAGCAGCTTGTCTTCATAAAGGTAGGTGAATTTCAGGTTCTCTGGAGAAGTGGCATGAGCTACCTTTCTTTCCTTGTGCTGAGCTTTCACAGCAGCTGAAACTTTTGCTCTTCTCCCACCACCACCACCAGTCTACACTGCTATCCCAGCTTGTTCAAGGAACATGAGAAGTCCTTCTTCCTTTGCCAGAATGGTAAGTGGAAGGTCAGCAGTACCACTTTGGTGTCAGCCCCTGTTGCATTGCTGGCACTTCTAGTGGAAGAATTTGCCCTATATAAAACAAAACACTCCAAAAACAAACCACAAACAAACACAAAACTCATCAAAACAGACAATGGACGGAATTCTGCTAGTCACCTACCTGTGCAGAGGTCCCCATATGAGCTAGGTGCTTCAGGTCCTACCACGCTCATATCACCACATCAAGAAGTATGGAGCTGTAACTGAAATCCTGAACAGCAATCCAACATGCCCTGATCACACTTTGCTCACATGGGGACAGCTACGTGCAGGTCAACTAAATGTAGATGTCCTAATTTACAAACTGAATATATCTGAAGTTTGTCTTTATGAAAGAGACTGTGGAAACTAAGACACCGTGCTCCTGCTCATTGAGATGGGTCTTCTCATCTATACTATCACTGAGCATCCAGAGACTGAAATTCTGTAGGCCCTGCCACTGCTTACATGCAGCAAGTACAACGCCAAGCACTCCCAACCATTCTCCTCTCTGAAAACTGATCTCATCATATAAAGAAATGGGGAAATCACAACTGACTGTTTCCCTCCCCTGCTCAACAGTTTTGAGCAGTCCAAATAACACACATTTCATTCCAAAATCTTACTGTTTAATTTTACCCCCTAATGGGAAATGGCTCCAGTGCCCATCAAACCGGCTCCCTTTCTTCCCAGTCATTGCCTGCAGGGATGGGGGATGGAAAGGGAACGATTAGAACTGGGTGCGCTCTGGATTTGCCCCCAGGGATGCTGACAGGAAACAATTCCGATTAATTTGGCCTTGGGAACACTGTCACCTGTACTGACACACACAAGAAAACCAAACCCAGAACCATTGTCAGCTGAGTGTTCCTTCATCCACTGCACTAGGTGGCTGGTAGGAATTGCTTTAGTAAGTGATGATAAACAGGAGGGGAAAAAAAAAATTCTCCAGTCTGATACACCCTGAAGCTTTCCAACGCCCAGCAAGGAAGCAGGATAGCAGCTGAGTAGTTGGGTAGGCACAGTGTTGATTAGATCTGCTTATCCTGCCATTGATAACATCAACTTCCAATTTCATTTTAAACCACTTCCACAAGAATTCAGAGGAGAAAGGGGGAAAGGCAAAAAAAAAAAAAAGAATCTCAATTTACATTACAGTGACAGAGAAAATTTAAATAGGTAATGCTCAAGTGTGGAAAAAATTATTTAATCAAATCTCCACCTTATCTGAATCTCCATTCTGCTGAATGTAACTCATTGACTAGCTAAGCATACTGTATATTTGCACACAAAAGTTATGTTTGTGAAACCTCAACTGCCTTAAAAAAACCTGAAACAAACAGTATCAGGTCTTTAAAACCAAACCAAACCAACAAAAACCCAAACAACCCAACTCACAGGCATAAGCTTAACTGTATTTATTTCACAATGCTTATTGGTATAAAACTGCAGTATCACCAGGCAGCAAAGCAATGTTTGGCTCTCCATTGAAGAAAACTGAGAAATGCTGTACATTTCAGATTTGTAGTATCTGGTGCCTGCCAGTTCTTTCCATGCTTCTAAAATATCATTTTCAATTGAGACTTGGCAATCTTCTCTCTATGTAAACAGTCCCAAATTACATGCAGTGAAAAACATGCTGCGATCAGAAAACAAAATATTACTGAGAAAAGCTTTTTTCCTACAAAGTAGAAGGGTTGGGTTTTTTTGTTTGGTTGGTTTGTTTTTTTTTAAAGAGTTTCTCTTAAACGGAAACTGGAAGTGCAACCATAAACTCTGAAACGAATTTCATCTCTAATAAGAAGCCACTGGGCCTGCACTGTCACAGCTGCACCAATTAAAATTCTATTTATTAGAGATTATCCTCACAGGAGGCAGGAAAAGGGACACATGCTGTTCTTCCATCTAACCTCTAGATACCCCACACACATCAGAATGGAAGAACATGAAGCAAAGCAAGAAAAACCAAAACATCTCATACAGGAGATGCAAGAAAATCTAAAGGTAGATTCCCCTGGAGAGGAAACAATCACTTTGGGCGAACTGACCTGAGCAGGCAGCTGGAGGAAAAGCAAGCCATAGTACTGCAGAGCACACAGGAGCTCTGACAAACGAGCTGAGCACCTGTGGAACATACAGGATTTCAGGACTGCCCAGATTTTAATTGTGCATTGAATTTCATGTGATTTAACCGGATGACTTGCAGGAAAACACAAAACAATATTGGCTAAAGAAACCACTCATTGTCATTATAATAATAGACTAGTCAGGAGTGTAATGGTCCCACTGTTCGTCTGCTCTGCCTGAGAGTGTGGAGGCGTGAAAGAAAGCAGAGTAGTACCTCCAGCTTGCAAAGCAGGTTATAAGCAAGGGATGAAGTACTTACCCTAGTCTTCTAGTTGTCTATGGTAACATTTACTGAGACTGGGACACAAAGTCAACACTCAACCTTCCTGGGTTTGTTTAGTCTGCATCCAAGACTAAACTGTGACAGTTGCTCTGTCACCCAATGGCTCAGACCCAGCAGAGAAGGAAAACTGGAAAAAAGAACAGTGGGTAGAAATGAAAACAAATTTAATGAAACAACAAAACTGATACTGATGCCAACATAAGGCTATGCTCAGCCCAGAAAAGCTACAACAGCAGTAATGTACAAGCAAGCAATCCTCAAAAGAAAGAAAAAGAGACAGATCAAAAGGAATCCAAGCACAAGCCCAAACAAGATGCCCCCAAGCCTCAACAAACTTGCCCTTTATTCTGGGCACGACAGTTATAGTATGGAATACACCTGTAGCCAACTCAGGTCAGCTGTCCTAGCAGACTTAAAACTGCTAACAGGCTGGAGCTTGTGGCTGGCCTGTGATTCTGCTGCAGCAAAACCAAGGCATTTTCAAAATCCAAAATAAACATAACAAACCTGAGGAAAGGCAAAATAAAAAAATAAATTCAATGAAAAAATTACAAATTGGAAACATTAAGGACAAAAGAAAAGTTCTAAAAGGAATAGCTTCCTGGCATACTTCAGCCCTAACTCCTTTTGTTTTTTATAGGAAGAACATAGTAAGTAGCAGGCTGAAAAATGTTGAAAGAAGGAAACAAATCCAGATGCCATTTCATGTCTTCTCTTTTCTGGAGCAGGCATTTAAACTGAATTTTAAGGGTATCAAGAGCTTTCAAATCAGAAAAAATAGCCTCCTCCACACAGGTGTAAAAAGCTAAAGATGCTGTGAATTCCAAGGGAAGTTCTGACTGAGGGAGGTGAATCTCCCCCTTTAGTCTGCTCTCTTCAGACTCCATTTGGAGTACTGTGTGCAGTTCTGGAGCCCCCAGCACAGGAAGGACATTGAAGTGTTGGAGTGGGTCCAGAGGAGGGCCACGAAGATGCTCAGAGGGCTGCAGCAGCTCTTCTAATAAGGACAGGCTGAGAGAGTTGGGGCTCTTCAGCCTAGAGAAGAGAAGGCTTCCAGGAGACCTTACAGTAGCCTTCCAATTTCTGAAGGGGGCCTACAGGAAGGCTGGGGAGGGATTATTTGAAAGGTCTTGTAATGACAGGACGAGGGGCAATGGGTTTAAACTGGCAGAGGGGAGATTTAAACTGGATGTTAGGAGGAAGTTCTTTCCAGTGAGGGTGGTGAGACACTGGAACAAGTTGCCCAGGGAGGTTGTGGCTGCTCCCTCCCTGGAGGTGTTCAAGGCCAAGTTGGGTGAGGCCTTGAGTAACCTGTACTAGTGGGAGGTGTCCCTGCCTATGGCAGGGGGTTGGAGCTACATGATCCTTGAGGTCCCTTCCAACCTTACCATTCTATGATCCTATGATTCTATGTTCAGTAATTGGAGAAAGGCCTCCATCTACAAAGCAAAACTATGAGCAGTCTTTCAGTAAGAGTAATGGAACTAGAACTCGAGTCTGCAAAGACAAATTTCTCAGTGTAGGTTATGTGACTGTCTAGCTTAGCAGTGGGCTGGATTAGGTGAGTCAGGAGGTCTTTTCCTATCCATATCTCTATGACTCCACATAATGAATACAACAAAAAATGGCAACTGTGACTCGAAGGCTGCACTTCACCACCTCCCAGATTTTTCTGCTGAGGTGTGCAGCTGACTTGTATGTAAGTGAATAACATAGATCCATAAGGATATACAATAAAGTAGTTCTTGCAAACCAGTAGCAAGTGTGGGTAGAGGACAGAAACATGAAAATTATGAGCAAAAGTTGTTATATGGTTAGCAAAGTTCAATTTTCATCCATGAGCCTAGTTTTCCAGAATGCCAAAAATCATTGTCCCAGTCAAAATTTGTCTTCAAACATATTTATGAAGCCACACATACAGTCCCACTAGCAATAGGTTCTGGTACCCAGCATTTTAACAGTGAGTCAGAAGCCTGAGCCTGAATTTTGGTGTTCAGCTTGATCCTTCAAATCCTGGTGTTGTGTGAGAAAGCACTCCAGCTCTAATGCTTGTACCAGTCCGACCACCTCTGTGTCCTTCCCACAGGCACATTCTTCCTTTGACAAATTAGGCATGGTGGTAGTAGCATTTGGATTAAACTGGAAGTAATCCAGTTTTAATCAACACCACGAAAAGAAAACTCCACTACTTTCCCCTCCACTGCCAAAAGTAAAGTAAGCCTTAGTTTCCCACATCACCCAGCACTAAGGAACTCAGATCCATTTTATGTAGCTATTCACGTATGGTCAGACAAAATGGAAAAACAACTCCTGTCTTCCAACATATTATAAAGATTCCAAACAGTTCAATCCCAATCATCGCATTTGAAAATATGTTCACCACACTTGCAAAAATTTAGGACCACCTTTTATTTAATTATTTCCAGGAAATAACAAAGTATTTCTGTTAAAAGTTAAGTCCCAGGACCACTGTTAGCAGAATCTACAATGTATGAGATCCCGTTTTAATACAGTTTTCAGAAGTCAGATTTTCACCTTGTTTCAAGATGTAGCTTGAAAAAAATGTTTGGTTATTAGTTGAACCCATTACTGTAAAATTGAGCAGTACTGTAGCAACAGAACATGTGAACAGCTGAAAGAAATAAAGAATCATGAATCCTAAGCAAATAAAAACCTTTCATAAATGAAACATTCCAAAATATATTTCCAAACAATGGTTGACTGCAACCAAGTAATTCACACCCCGTTGTGAAACAAACATTAATAATTTCTAGCAGACACTGGGGCTCAGAGGCAAACAATGATTCCCTCCCTCCTTTCGCCCTCCTCTTCCAGACTCATTTACCATTAAAAAAAAAAAAAAAGTGATTACAAGTAGGATATATTAAGGCAAAGAACTAAACACACAGCTCTAAGGGGAGAGTAGCTTAGTAAAGGAGTTCTTTTCCTCATGTGTTATTTTTAGAAGAACACTTTTTAAAAAAGGAATCAATTCACAGACTTCAAAGCCTGCTTAACACTTCAGAAAATCGTTTTCTATCAAAGGTATTTTTGGCATGAGCTTTGGCTGTTGTTTTCAACACTTCTAGAAAAGGCTGGTATGCTGCAACAGCAGCTACCCACACAGACCTCAGGTGACAGGGGCTGTGCACTCTAATTTTGCAGTTACCTGAACTTGCAAAGGGCTTGAGGAGCTGAGTAGGGACAACGTTCATGTATGTTTTGGTGTTAAAATATCTTTTTCTTTGAATGATTTTGCACTTAAATGCAATTAATATTTTCTTATTGAAAGAAAAACAGAGCAAATGTTAGCCTTATTCAGCCGATGAATGCTCAAAGTTGTTTAAGGTAAATAAAATGCCAATAAAACTTGGCAAGTTAAAAGTAAAATTTTTTTACTAAAATTGATGAGTGATGATTTCTGATACTTTCTTAGACAGGTAGATAAGAGCAATAGCAATTAAATGTAAAGCACCTTAGGGCACAGGTCTGCAGAGGCCCCATAGGCTTCCTTTTGGCTCTTCAGGTTTGCACAGGTGGGTCACACCTCCTTAGGACCTCCTCATTGCTAGACAAATAACTACATGTCTGTTTTCTCTCTGGCATTATGCCCAGCTCACGTCAAAGGGAGACACTTCACTCATTAGAAAACCTCAATCGGATCAGGAGCCTTTTAAGCCTGGTTAATCCTTGGAAGGTTTGGTGGTTTTCAGAAATATGTATCTGGAGTAAAATCCAGTCTGCTTACAGAGCCTAAAACCTTAACAAAAGTAATCTCATTCTTAACATCAGAGAAAAACTGAAGTGGAAATTAAAAAAAAAAAAAAATCACTAACATTTTCTGGTTGATCTTTTACCTTATTATAAACTCGAGCTCTTTTCGTTTTACCTATCCCTTTCACTGTTGGCTGAGTACAAGCTTTGCATTTCAGAGGTTCAGCTACCATGCAGAATTTCTGTGTATTTTTTATACCACTTACATATCATTATCAGTGTGCACATCCTACTGAAAAACACCCAGCCATGTTCTGAAGACTTTAGCTAATGCTGAATTTCTCTGTTCAAAGAATAAAAAGAGTTTGTTGAAGCCTGAGGAGTCCAACTCAGTTTTACAGAAGTTTCAAGAATCAGTAATCACACTCAATGATAGAAGGATAATAGAAATTCAATAATGAAATCACTTTAGCAGCAAAGTTACATGTAAATGATTTTGTATTATGAACTATTCTGAATTTTTTCTGACACTTTTCTTTCTAAAGCTTTCTCCAAAATTTGTTGCCCAAATTAAAATTCGAATATATGACAGTTTTTAAAAGGCAGAAAATTGAACATTTTTACTGTTGTTAATGTTCCATAACATGCTGTGTTTCAGCTGGATTATTTAAGCTTTCTGTATGAATATTTTTTTCTGCTGTCTTCCCTTCTCGCATTTAAAAATAAAAATAATTAATTTTTAATGCAGCCCAGGGGAGACACCTCTCTTTCTTTCTCTTTTCTCTTTCTTTCTTTCTTTCTTTCTTTCTTTCTTTCTTTCTTTCTTTCTTTCTTTCTTTCTTTCTTTCTTTCTTTCTTTCTTTCTTTCTTTCTTTCTTTCTTTCTTTCTTTCTTTCTTTCTTTCTCTTTCTTTCTTTCTTTCCCTCTCTTTCTTTCTTTCTTTCCCTCTCTTTCTTTCTCTCTTTCTCGCTCTTTCTCTTTCTTTCTTCCTCCCTTCCTCCCTTCCTTCCTCCCTTCCTCTCTCTTTCTCTCTTTTCTTTCTTTTCTTTCTTTCTTTCTTCAAGGTACTTAGAACAGCAAAGACTCAGTTGAACTCTGTAGTACAAGTATATTCAACAAGGATGCTACAGAAAGCAAGAGATGACTGATGTGTTGCTTCTGTTGTATCTCATGCCAAGCACTAGTTATATTCTGAGGTTGAGAAAGTTGTAGAAAATTGGCAATTCTATGAAAGAATTTGCCTCAGGATTTTATCTTGGTTTCACTTAACAAGCTGGCCATACAACTGTCACGATGCTAAAAAAGATGTCGCCTTTTTGTCTTGCATGGAGAAAGGAAATGCTTTTCTGTTAGTGTTTCTGATTAGGATAGCATGGCTTATCTGCTGTGAGGGGCAGGAACACCCCTCAAGACACAGGGAATAGTTGGTCAAAACCTGCGTTAATATTTTCCCTGTAGATTTTTAGAATTTGTAATATTAGGGCAACACATTTATGGCTTTTATACAAGCCATCCGAAAGTCACTACCATAGGCCTCCCCTCTCTTCATCACTTTGAGGAGAAAAAAATAGAAACAGTAAAAAGATTTTTAGAGAACAAACATTCTAACTCCTACCTCTGTGCATAATTCCCAGATGTTAAACCCAGATGGGTTTAAACTGGAAGAAGGAGGAGACAGACTAGATGTTAGGAGGAAGTTCTTTACAGTGAGGTGGTGAAATACTGGCACAGGTTGCCCAGGGAGGTTGTGGCTGCTCCCTCCCTGGAGGTGTTCAAGGCCAGGTGGGACGAGGCCTTGAGTGACCTGTACTAGTGGGAGGTTTCTGGGGGGAAGGATTTAGCACAATTACCACTTATGAATGGTCTACGGAAAAAAAAAAAGAGAGGGACATTAAATGGATCTTAAAGTCTACATTTAGTAAATTAAATACTGAAATTCCTTAACACATGGATGACAAAGGTAATTTGGGCTTCTTCAGCTCCGCGTGTATACAGAAATATAAAACTACACAGGGTTACAAAGCAGAAGCTATGCTATGTTTGCTTAACAAATGAAACGTAGATATTTCAATTAAAATTAAACAGTCAAGTCTTTGTTATTGTAGCAGAGCCAAGCCTGTGTAAAAATCCATAGAATAAATAATCTATATAATCCTCCAGATAAATTAGTTCAACAGAGTAACTCCTATCAACTGCAAAAATTTGCCTATGCATGTTTGCATGATTAGATCTCTATCTTTAATTTAAACTACAAGTAGAATCTGCAGTCATCTTCTGTATGGCATTGCAATTGCTTTCTTAGGATTCTTAATCTGTATGGAATGAGATTACTCATACAGAGAGCCCTGTTCACAATTGTCCTTCAGTTTTTCATAATTTCTTAATAGGATTACATTCAGGGTTCATTCGATTATCTTAGCACTTCAGCACTGTGCTTTACAGCGAAACTCCTATTCATGCTGTGACATAGAATAATGTAGTTTACTCTCTGTGTATTTGTTATCAGCAAGCAGCCCAAACAATATAGTGCTGTGCATGTCCTTAACAAACAAAAACACCGAAACCCCCAAATACCCCAAACCCTCCCAACAACAAAAACAAAGGCCCCATCCACCTGACACCCACCCCTCAGATATTTATAGACATTAATCAGGTCTCCTCTCAGTCTTCTCTTCTCCAGATGAACAGCCCCAGGTTTCTCAGTCTCTCTTCATATGGGAGATGCTCAGGTTCCCCAGAACCTCAAATCTTTTCATTACAACTGCAAGAAACAGGAACTAGCACCAGTATTCCCA
>VWYK01109470.1:12867-26599 GCA_013399775.1 Semnornis frantzii
TATTCCAGAAAGCAATTAATTTTTTTTTTTTATTGTTGCTACCTTTAAAACCAAAGCTTAATGTGATTTTTGTCACTTTAAAAGCCACCATACACCTTTTCTTGGTAAGGGGAGAATCCGGGCAGTACATCTTGAAATCACTTCAAATGTAATGAAATGAAACCAATTCAAAGTTTGTCTTCCATTCTAGACACCTTCTACCACAGCAAAGTACACAAGTGGGTGGCCTTTGCTTTACATTTTTTGTTTGTTTTTGTTCCTTTCCTTCTCGTATCATTATAACCTTCCACAGTGTCAGTCAGAGAAGGAAGCTTTATGTAGTGGTCAAGTACACCTCAGGGCATACATTTTTTCTCTGAGCACACTTGAAGATGAGCTCAGCTGCATCTGAGGACCTAATGTTTCTTACACAAGTGTGGAAATTCTCAGGTAAAGGCAGCAAAAGAAGAGGGTTTCAAGGTAGTGTTACCGAAGGGCAATCACAACCTCAGAAACAGGGTGCTGAGCAGTATGCAGGAATAGTTCTGCATTTCCCTAGACCATCCCTCCTCTACACCTTCTGCAAAAAACAGTTAAAAATCAGCATTTCCTAGCAGGCAAAAGCAAGTATTGCATGCCTTTCCTTTAAATGAGAGGCTCAGCAACTGATGTGCCAGTCCCACACGGTCACAATCTAGCTGCCAACAGCCATGGGGTATAGGAAGGCCTGGGTGGCTTTGGTTCACTGTCCTAGGAGACAGCCTGGTAAATAGTGTAGCCAGAGGCTTGGGGCTGCTGGGAACAGCCCTCTGGTGTTCAGGCTGCAGAGGGAGCATGCACATGCAGTACAGGTAGAAAAGCAACACATTGTGGCATCAAACAGGTTAACTGTGGGAAACCATGCAAAGCACGTTCTATGCAAAATCCTGATGACAGAAGGGAATGAACGTAAATTCCATTACTAGCTGAATGTATTCCTGAAGTTTAAGATGTTTTCCTAGTTCACTGAACAAATTCTCATGTGCCAGGACATGTCCAGTCGTTCAAGTTTAGAAATCCAATCAATTACTAAGGAGAGGAAAATTGGATTATTCCTATATTTATCTTTTAGTAAATCAAACTCTTGCAGACTCTACTTAGTGACCTAAGAGGGGGGAAAAAAAAAAAAAAAAAAAAAAAAAAAAGCAGAACTTTAGAAGGATTTTAAGTCTTTGTAGAAGAAAGGACCTAATCCTGACTGTGACAGTATCTTGACAGTATTACAAGAAAAAAGATGTGTCTCTTTGTATTCATTGTATAAATTATATGTTATACCAATTTATTCACTAGAAAGAAAAAAAAAGAAAAAGAAAAAAAGTCACTTTATGGGAAATGCAATGTAAAGTATATGTTAGCTGGTTAAGGCTCAGTTAAGGCTTATGTCTCTTATAAACCAAAGCCAGAGAGTGTTCAGTCTAGCTAGATGTACCACCACCATGATCTGAGGAAAAAGGAGACAAAAGGCCAGAAAAGCCAGAAATCCATAGTGGTAGGTGCTCAGAGGAGGAGGATCAGATCTCCTGGCTGGCAGATATCATTTTACACTGTGCTGAGCAGATATGACATCTCTGAGCAAGCAGGACAGTAGGCTCTGGATTGATCTCCACTCCTTTCACTTAGCTAAAGAGCTGGAACCGATTATTCCAGTTGCAACGCAGCATTTTTTTTCAGTGGGTGAGTATATGCCTGCGTGCAGACAGGTTTCACACAAGTACACCTGAAGCTTTGTTCTTCTGCCCAGAAGAGTGTTGAACAGTGCATGTACTATGTTCTGTGGAGGCAAAAAAAGAGCAGATAGTCAGACTAACTACCAAGGCAAAACTCCCAATCCGAAAATAAAGATTCTAAGATTTTTAATGTCCTTTTGGTGCAGACAGGGACTGAGGGTGGTCACTTAAAGTGAACTTCCGTCCTTGACAATGTGAAGAACATTCGGTAGGCCTTTCAGAAATCACAAAATCATAGAACAGCTTAGGTGGAAAGGGACCTTTAAAGATCATCTACTTCAGCCTCCCCATCGTGGGCCAGGATGCCTTTCAACTAGACTCAGATGCTCAAAGGCTCATCCAGCCTGGATGCACACCTAACTCTCTCCAAGGGCTTTAAAACTGGGACAGTAATGTTTGAATCGGCTAAAACAGCTACAGAATAAAATTAATTCTCTTCAGGCTAAAGAACTGACACTGTGGTGATTCCCTCCCTTCTGTCTCTGTCTTTTCCTACCTACACGCATGCAGATCCTAGATTAAAACTGCATTAATCATATTTGGAAAACTTTCCCTTGCAAATGCCAGTTGTTTCCCTTCTCTTGATGGACCATGTTGTTTTTTTCTGCTAAAACTGCATTATACAAAACATCTATTTTCAAAGACCTCTAACAATTTTAATATGACTTCCCTCTGCATAAAAACGCCCCCAGCTATGGGCACAATAGTGCTCACAGCGCATGCTATCTCTGAAGGCAGACTGCAAGGACTGAGCACACTCACTGTCTTGCATGTTTGCATGGAGCATAAATGTCTTGATAATTGCTCTGCTCTGGTACTGCCATATTTTAATGTTACAATAGAAAGACAGGTTAAAGACACACCTGGAAGAAAGTCTCAGTTTTCAGCAGAAATTTACATGCCCAACTTTGCAAATAAAAGCCTAGTGTTTCACGAGGCCTTGTTTCAAAAATCCTAAAGGGAGTTTCAGTTATTTCCACTCCAAAGGAGTGAAACGTTTCATTGTCCTCTGAGATTTGTTACATATTGTGTAGAAACCTTCAGACATCAAAATGAGTGCAATAAGGCAAGCATACAAAGTAAATGATGTATAGTCAGAATCATTACCTGCAGCAAGTAGCTGTGAGAATGAGCAAGAGGAACACAAGTTCTCCCTTTGCCTATGTTCATGCTTTTTCACTTTAATTCTTTCAATCTGTTTAGCAAGGAATCAATTCAAAATTGTTTGGAATAGATGGCTACACTACAGGAATAAGCCCTGCTTCAGAATGGTCCAAAACATTTGAGATAAGGAAAAGAACAAGAGATAAGATATTTCTTCACTTGCAAGAACTTATTTCTTGTGCAAGGCATAAAGAGGATCTCTGATCTCCTGAAGATACATGGGAAACCCTGACACAGTGGCCTGAAGATGTCCACTGCTACTTCTGTCCATCTTGTGTCTGAATGAGCATTTTGCTCTTAGGCAGCAATGTGTGCCCTGGAACAGATATTTTCAGTTCAAGAGCTGACCTAAATAAATAAAGAGCAGATCACTGAAAATTTTGGGTTTGTTTTCTTGGAAATAATCCAAATTTTCATTCCAAATCAAGCAAACACTTGGCAGGTCCTAAGTCAAATGTTTCAGTCAGTACTGATGCTCCCCCAAACACATCCGTCTTCAACCAAATAGTGAAGACATTTACCTGAGGCATGGAAAATGTAGATTCAATCCCATTCTCTGTGTAAGGTTATTTAACTTTTATAATCTGATTTCTACATGCCTTGCTTTTCAAATGACAAGGGTCAGCTGGGCAGATTTCCCACACTTCCTTGTGCACACTGCAGAGGTTTGTGGAAAACACTGGGCTGCTGCCTTGAGGAGGAGTTGGATTGCATCTCCTACTCACAGCATGTCTCACCTCCCATTGCATGCCCTGTCACATACTTTTCTTTCCAAGGCCTTTAGCCTTGTGGTTCATACTCTGACCTTCAGGGAGCTGGGAAGGGAGGGAGGAAGCAGGTGAAAACCCAGTTTAGGAAGAGAAAGTTTTCAAAACTGGGTCTGCCACATTCCTGCTGGTTTGGCTATTGAATAAGCTACAGAGATGTCTGACTCTCTTCTATTCTTCTGTCATAAAACCAACAGAATGCATGATACCCAGCAAGTTCAGACAAATGGATTTAGGATGCCAAATCTTCATTTTTGCTTGCAGAAAATAATCCTTCTCCTCAACCTTACTTCCAATGGGATTTAAAAGAATCTGCAAGCCTGTCCTTCCAGGCTTGCCTGTACAAGAGCAGCACTCCATAAGAGTATTTATCTCTTCAGTAAGAATAATTTTCCATCTAGCAAATAAAATATTTCTTGGTCCTATAAAGAACAACAGTTCATAGCTAATATATTTAACAAGAACTTTTGATGCAGTTCCAGAAAATAAACCTGCAACCAATATCTTGGGACTGAGAGTGTAACTGAGATCTTGCCAAGTCCATCTAGCGCATGGCTTCGGAAAGCAAGGAAGGTAATATGGACCCACCAGATAGGGTGGGCTTTAAATGGGCTCAGAGAGGAGCAGTTCTAGAGGCAGAAGGATGGAGAGGAAACTACCTTTTCTCCTCTCTGGCACAGCACTACCTGCCAGGTTCCGGAACAGAAAAAGCATTCATATTGCATTCCTATCCCCGATAGCAGTGATACATATATGCACTGCAGTTCCTGACACAGATGAAATCCTTACTTTCTGTCTCATCATCCTTATTTCAATTCACTGAGCTCAGGATGGCCCCAAAGGACAACTGCACTCTGAGCAGTGTGAAAGCTTCTGAGGAGTTCATTGCCAAAAAAATGCAGAGACATGGAATGCATTAAGTATACGCAACAGGACAGAACAGGGAAACAAAGAAGTAAAGAACACAGAAAATAAGAAATTATTCGGAAATAGTTTTGCAAGAAGAACAGCTGGATGGAAACACTAAACAAAGGCTGCAGCAACTGTCCTTGGTAGGCCATGGCCTAACACTCCAGTCCCAGGAAGAGTTGTTTCATACAAAAATAGTTTGGGTGCACAATTGGATGAGAAAAGGACCCGGGGGTGAAAAGGACATGGCTGAATATGAGCCAGCAGTGTGCTCAGGTCACCAAGAAGGCAAACAGCAATCTGGCTTGTATCAGCAAGCCAGTATCACTGTGACCAGCAGGAGCAGGGAAGTGATCATGCCCCTTAACTTGGCCACTGGCGAGGCTGCACGTTGGATACTGTGTTCAGTTATGGGCCACTCACTAGCAGAAAGACATCGAGGTGCTGGAGCATGTCCAGAGAAGGGCAACAAAGCTGGTGAAGGTTCTGGAGAATGGGTTTTATGAGGAGTGTCTGAAGGAGCTGGGATCATTTAGTCTGGAGTAAGAGGAGGTTGAGAGGAGATCTCATTGCTCTCTACCTGAAAGGTAGTTGGAGTGAGACAGAGGTCAATCTCTTGTCCCTAGTATCAGGTGATAGAACAGGAGGAAATGGCCTGAAACTGTGCCAGGGGAGGTTTAGGTTCAATATCAGGAAAAATTTCTTTACAGAAACAGCGGTCAGGCATTGGAATAAGTCACCCAAGAAGGTGGTGGAGTCACCATGCTTGAAGGTGTTCAAGAAATGTGTGGACATGATGCTTCAGGACATGGTTTAATGGTCATGGTAATGTCAGGTAGATGGTTGGACTCAATGATCTTAGAAGTCTTTTCCAACTGAAACAATTCTATGATTCTAAGAGAGCAAAAGATTTAATACCTTGTCCAGCAGTTTCCTGTGCAACTTGATACTGAAATGAATGGCATTCTGAGAGACTGGACTTTAGCAGCACAGACTATTATTTGGATAACATTCCTATATCTGGATACATCAGTGAGGAGTGTTGAGACTTCCTGTCATTCATGCATGCGCCACCATCAGTAAGGGCAGCAAGAGGCCACTGGATTTTCCTTTAGCCATATCAGATGAAGCTAGAAAACAATACAGAAGTACTTCAGTTGCTGCATAATTTTAAGCACTGGTACTCCTTTTCTGGGTGCAAGTCTCAGAGACTTCACAAAGAGAAAAAATTAATAGGATGGAAGAGAGCAAGCAAGGATTCTTTTGACAGGGAGAGGCTCTGAAAGAAAATAAAATGGCAATTTCTCTAGGTTAAGTGTAGGTATGCCTATGGCACAAACAGGAGTTCAATGCAAAAATGTCCAAACTGCTGTGGCTGGCTGTTGAATTAGAAGCAGTATCCACCACAGAACTCTATAAGCACAGGAGATTTTAATCAACTGATTAAAAAGGCAAAGCTCCTAACATTATGCCTGATGGTGTGCCAGAATTATTACCAGCTGGACTTGATTCAGTATTTCTACACAGAGCTCTGTCTTGTACCATTTAGCTTGCGAGTCTTTTACCAATTACCCATTTTACAATCTGAATGCATTCTGAGTATCCCTAATGATGTCTCCTGGAAGCATCTCCTTCTTTATGAGCCCTAGAAATACACTATTGAAAAAAATAACTTCTTAGGGAGAACTACTGGTAAAGTGACGTGTTGAAGAAGTCTAGATAAAAGAAGACCTGAAGAAAGATGATTAACACCTGACCAAGGAAGTTTCTTTTGTGTTCCCAATGTCCCATGGTGATGGTTTGTGATGATCAGCTCAGATAGTGCTTGGAGTGTTAGAGGATCTAAGGCAACTATCAAAGAAAAAAAAATAGTATATCTATATATTTACAGTCAAAGTGGCATCCTTCTGTGACAAGCAGAAGGAACAGTGGTCATTTGCTCACAGGAAGACTTGAATAAGCTCATGACATAGAATTTCTGGGATTTGCATCTACCTTCGTTTTTGCAGCAGTTCCAATATGCAGTAGCTGGGCCCCTTCAGGAGGTGGTTATTTCCACAGCTCCAACACAAAGCAGCCAGGGGGTGAGTGCTCAGCTGAGACTCCCTCATATACCCTGCAGGGGTGCAGATGCTCCCAGGGAACAGGATGAGGATAGTCATAAACAGGAGTAAGGGAAATCTTGAGAAGGTATTAAAAAAAAGGAAAAAAAAAAAAAGAAAAAAGTACAGTTTAATGAAGTGGAACAGTAGAGTGCACTGCTTGCTCACTTAAAAACTGGCCTCTTATACAAATTACAGTATTTTAGCATTTATCTCCTGGTCAGCTTATGACAGACAAAATTTAGTTTGCTGAATCTCAAGCACCAACCATTAATTACCAAGACTCCACTCTCCTTTCACTGGTCTGCTCAAAGTGAAGGACCTGAAGCTATAATTTGTGCTTCAGGCACTATACTTCGTAAACCCAGGCACTCAAGTTAACTTTTTAGCCTAATTTCTTCCTAGCAGTTCCTTAAGATTATGTTATATTCCTTGTCCATTTGCTTCTCCCTTTTCATCACAGCAAAAGTAGCAAGATCTGACTGCATTTGTCATGTAACTGTCACAGTTCCAGAGCAGCTGCATATAGACAGATCACAAACGCTCTGGGTGGAGGCTTACGCATGGCAACTAATGACTTGCAAGTAAGAGAAATCCTGAAACTCATCCCAGCACTATTGCTTGCATCCAGGGCACAAATGAAGCAGCAGAGGCAGTGCTTTGCCCAGGCAGAACCAAATAACTGTTTAGATCTGTTCATCCTTTTGTATGCTCCAAAGACTGCCTAGGCACTTCCCTTGAAAATGCCAGGATTTGAGCTTCTTACTGGCAATCTCTTTTCCTTCCTTCATCTCTGCTGAAACATAGCTGTGATTAACATTCACGTGTTCTGCTGGATTCTCACTGAGCAATGTTAACTGCTTGACAGTCTGCAAAAGCCTTCATTCCTTTTGATGTGGTTTTGCTGGCCAATACAAAACCTGGATGACATTACAATCTGACTGAAAGCCATAGCATATCACCCTCTTTACAATCCTAGATTCCCCTGAAACAGCAATGGGCTCCTTTGGAGTATTCATCTTGATGTTTTGCATTACGAAACAGAGAGTAACATCCCACTTGAGTAAGACAGATGATGATGGGATTACCTGTGCAAGGTTGCAGCTGAAACGTCTGCTCTAACCATGTGCCTCCCATGATAGTGGAGGTCTCAGAAACCACTAAAAAAGAATAGCCACAAGGTCGGCTTTCCAGGCAGAACCTTCCAAAAGGTGAGATCTGAGAAACCATGTGGCTGCTCTCACTCATCCCAGTGCTCCAAATAGAGTGGTGTCCCCAGAAGACGAGAGAACAAGTTGCCAGTGTACAAGCACGGGTGATGCCCAAGACATCATGATGTCCTTAGGAATGGCAGCAGAACTGGAATGCTGCCAAAGCTGGGGATCTTGGTTATAAAAAGTTTTTCCTTGTGTGAAAAAGAAGGTAATACCCAAAATTTTGGGCAGCTAGTGCAGTGGTGTCAGTTAATAACTTTGGGAGGGGGTTTTGTGAAATTTTATTTCAGGCTGCCTGAAACTTCAGACTGCAATAAGCACTCTCTAAACTACTTCGTCAGACAGGGACTTATTCTAAGACCACCTTATTCACTCCATTGAGCATTTATCATGTAATACTAAGGTTAAATACCAGTAAATGTTTAAGGATTGCTCATACTCTGAGAACAGGCATTTGGAGGGGACCCGGCCCCTGGTTGGGGTGAAAGAAGAGGTGGAAGGAGGGTTCCGGTGCTGCATTTCCTCAGCTGCTCTCCCACAGCACAGGGAAAGCCACACATGGGGCTGTCCAAGACTGCCTTGTGATAATACTTGCAATATCCTTACATACTCTCTATAATCTCCAGGAATTGGTACTTAAAAATAAAGGCAAGTCATTCTAATGGGCATAGTTTACCTTAGATGAGAGCCGTGAGGGAACCTCTTGCAGCATTGTACTTCTAAAGCCATCAAGTGCCTCAGGTACTGCCTGAAGAACACAGAAAGGTCTGTGTTTTCCCTCTCACAGTGCACACTTGCTTTACATAGAATCATAGAATGGTAAGGTTGGAAGGGCCCTCAAGGATCCCCTAGTTCCACCCCCCTGCCATAGGCAGGGACACCTCCCGCTAGTACAGGTCACTCAAGGCCTCGTCCCACCTGGCCTTGAACACCTCCAGGGAGGGAGCAGCCACAACCTCCCTGGGCAACCTGTGCCAGTGTCTCACCACCCTCACTGTACAGAACTTCCTCCTGACATCCAGTCTGAATCTCCCCTCTGTCAGTTTAAACCCATTGCCCCTCGTCCTGTCATTGCATCTGTTCTTCTGACAGTTGCAATCTCAGCGTTCAAATAACAGTTTCTTGCATTCGGTCAAACAAAAACGCTCAATATTGTGTGAGTCTGCTCCGACTTTTAGTGTCATCCTGTTAAAACGAGTCTCCAAAGCGACTTTCTTTGGCAGCCCAATCATTCAGCATTCACTTCTGGGTGGTCCTGGTGTTGAACATGTGACAACGACAAGCAGAAAAACTGAAGCAGGACTTAACAGCCTTAGAAAAGGTCCCACCAAACAAAGTTAGTTTTATGTCCATCCTGCTATATCTACAAGAGTATAATGTTCAAAAAGCATAAAAGGTAGCTTAGCACACCGACTTGCAGAGAGAGAGATGGGCAATGAGACTTTTTCTTTGGTTAATCCCTTTGTGGGAACCCAGCCCAAAAATCTCACGCTTTAAAGGTCCACAAGCTCCAACATGCAACAGGTATTCCAGTTTTCACCTGGCCTAGCTATGTGACTTGTGTCTTGGTTTACTGACTAAAATAACGAGCTGAAAGGCACAGTCCATGTGGATTTAGTTAAGAAAACTCTTTTGCCTGTTTCTCCCTTCACTGAACGTCTATTTCACATGGGACAAAGTTGGCAAGGTTTGGGTCTCTGCCACAAGGAACTCATCCCAGCAGCCTGTTTGATGGGTGGAAGAATCCAGGCGTTCAGCATGGCTCTTGTTGATCCAATTATAACGGATTTACGTTAACTTAGTTGTGCAGTGAGCAGAAACTTTCTAAGTGGAAAGGTCTGCTTCAGTTGCCCTGCTAGCACGTTGGCATATGTCTGCCAAATAAACAACATCTCCTGCTGGGTGATTGGAAACAAGCGCAAGAAGGTCTGGGTATACAATGCTAATCCTTAAGGCATAATCTCATCTCTGCTCTACAAAGACTTCTCCAATCACTGGATCTGACACAGATGCACAGCAAAGCCTGTGGCTTGGCAGGGAGAGCTGGGTGCTCAGCTGCCCTGAGATCCTGCCTGCAGCTGGGCTGAGGAGGGAAAACTCTTACAGAATATTTTTCCCGCTCAAAATCTGCTAGACTTGAGGGATGTACTACAGACAACTGAGATGGTGCGTGCTAGTTTGAGGCTAATTGGAATATTTTAATGGAGAAAATTGTATTACAGGCTGTGAAAGGAAAACAAAGGTGATGTCTACTTCACTCATAGGCTTGCTGAGATGTTTAAGACTAAGAATACAAAACAAAAATAAGACACTCAGGCTCACAGACACTCTTGGGCCGTCTAGCTTCTGGCTTTCTCCTCTCTGCCAAGTAACCTCACTAACCACTTTCCTNCCTTAACTACCAGCTGGTGAGTTTAGTCTGGGTGATTTTACAAAGTGGGTGGAGGGGGGACAGGGAACTCCCAAACCATCACATGGAGACAGGGCATGGAGACATCATGGAGTCCCAGGGCCCTGGAGGAGAATAAGCACTGCTCCTGCTGAAGGCACATATGACTGTGCATGGCTGACATTGACAGCTGCTACCAGGATGAGAACTAGGTGTGCTCCTCATGTGCTGGTTTGAGACTAATTGGAATATTTTGATAAAAAAATAGATTATAGGCTGTGAAAAGAAAAACAATGGTGATGTCTACTTTGCTCATAGCCTTGCTGAGATGTATAGAAACAAGGACACGAACGTAGGTAATATAGTCTCTCTCTCTGGGATCTGATGTGTCTTCTAGACTTCTGCTGTTTAACCCAGATAATCATTCTGCTTCTAACCCCCCTTGCTGATCTTCCAAACTCACCTTGCATATAAGGCAGACCTTGGGGTAAGGTAGAGGGGTGGGGAGAAGGTGGAAGGGTGATTTGGAGCTCCTCCTGGGGACTCTGATTTCTGGGAGGGGAGTTGTGTTTCTGTATTACCTTTACCTTGTATATTTCTGTAAATATTCCTGTATATAGTGTATATATCTGCTTGTATATTGTGCTAAGCTGTAAATAGAGCGTCATTCCTTAACTTCTAGCTGGCTGTGTCTAGTCTGGGTGATTTTCATAGAATGGAGGGGCAGGTAACTCCCAAACCATCACATCACAGTAGCAGTTGTGGGTAAGAGGGGCTTTCTGCCAGAGAGGGCTGTCCCTACACAGCTAATCCACCAAGATGCTTATGAAGATGTGGGCGTTTGTCAAGCAGCAAAAGCATCACAATTACGGTTCATGGGGTTTTTTTTCTCTCTCTCTCTTGTCTAAGAAACCACTTATAATTTTTTTCAGAGATAAACATAAACCTGAGAGTTAGCATGAGCCAGCTTTTGGCTTTGAACACCAAATTCAAGCCTAGCACTACACTGGACATATATCAGTATACTCTGCTACCCTTTCCTAATGTGTAGCACTGCAGAGAAATGTCCTCCCAGTTGTGCCTGGACAAGTTTATAGTAACATTAAACATTTGAAAAAAAAGGAAAATAGAGAGATAGAACCTATTATTGTTAAGCTATAAATACAAATCATGTCCTGAAAACTCTGATCTTATCTAGCTTCTGTTAGCATTCGGAGGTTCACAGTGGTTTTCTGTGTAAGTTGTGACATACCTTCATAATCAGGGAGAAGTTATCTCCATTTCACATTTATGAAACAAGCTCCAGTACAGCACAGCATGGCAAATCAACCCCTGACAATAACACTGGCTTTACTGTCCTCAGTGCCTGAATTTCTTTCCCTGCCTTATACTGCACTCAGTTCTATCCCAGGCAACTGGGACAGACCATTAAAAATATATATTTACCATGAGAAAGGATAGAGGAACTTTCTCTCTTCCCAGTCTGTTCTGATTGATTACCTTTGTTCTTCTACTGTCATCTTCATCCCTGATGTTCCTTACCTGTGTGTTTAAGTTAGTTCTTAACTAACTTCTTACTTACTAACTTAACCTTCTTACTGGAGGAAAGGACAACTACATGTTACTCCTGCCCACTCCTTAAAACACAGAGTAGAAAATTGCCCAAGGGAAGCATGAATATTAAACCAAAATACTTCTGAACAGCTTTCCTCAGAGGAGCATGCAGAATCCTGCTTCCTCTTCCGTACACAAGGCAGATCCAGTGGTCCGTGTGTGTATGAAGATCGATAGGACCAAGAGGCAGAGCTGAGAAAGATTAAATAAAATCAAGATCCCACAACAAGCACAAGCAGGATATTCACCTCAGGCACAGCCCAGGTACCAGGGAGGTGAATGCTGTCCTGCTCCATTCCAGCACGACGTAGGAGTAACTCCATTGCTCAGGGCTTACCTGCAGTGGCAATCAAATACCTCCTCATGGGCAGTGGCATGAGCAAAGAATTCCCTTTACAAACACAGGTGCTTTTCTGGAACCCTTTTCTTCTCTTCAGTCTCTCCCCTTTGCCTCTTCAAGGGTGAGAAAGCCTGAAGAATCAGAAACTGGTCTGTCAGTGGCAATCATAGGAAAAATAATATTCTCCATTGGAAACTTTCTCTTTTCTTTTATTAGAGTAGTTGTCCTTTTACAGGAGGAGTCTTCCAGCTCCCCATGTCCTACCACTTGTTTGCTACTGTCAGCTCACAGAGTAAGCAGCTATACATTTTTATAAAATAATGTTCCTCCACCAACAGCTTCAGAGGGACAAGGCTGCTACTCCAGAGATCTCTTTTTTTTTTTTCCCCCCCCCCCAACCTCACTGCTCTTTTCAAAGCTGCAAAGTGGCTGATACTACTGAAGTCTGGGCCTCGTTTGGCTTTTTAGATTTTTAGAATGATTTTAGAACAGCCTTCTTACAGCTTTGAGCTCTCCCTGCTATCAAAAATCAGGCCACAGCTAACACCACATCAATACTGCCTTGGGCGAAAGCATAGCTGGTGACCTTTAGCTGGCTACTGGGAGTTACAGAAATAGCTTGTGGGTGTAAAGAAGAGTTTGTTCAACATCTCACCCTTTAAAATCTTTTTTTAGGACAAAAGCCAGTTGTTACTTCCATATTCAACACTCAATCTTCCCAAAGTGACCACATGATTCTTGTCCCTAAGTGAACAGTGTGTTGGCAGGCTACTGTGTGCATTTGTTACTTTTTTGTATGAGAAAGTATTTTTTTGATCCAAACTCTCCTCTCCCTCTTCTATCCTTCTCTTCATGCACTTCCAGACCTGGCAGTGTCTTTCCCCCACTTTCCAAAAAAGCCTGGATTTCTTACGGCACCCAGCAGAGCTGACTGTGCCATATCCTTCTGCTGCCTACCTTACCAGGCTTCTAGGAGCAGCATTCTCTCTGCCACCCCTACCAGTACCAGGTTTGCCCAGCAGGCAAGGAAATAGCTCAACATCATTGAGGTCTCTGGGAGAAGTTTCACTTTTCCAAGGTGGGAAAGAGTGCTGAACATCTTGCTTTTCTTCCTGTGCTGGTTTGAGGCTAATTGGAATAGTTTAATAGAGAAAATTATATTATAGGCTGTGAAAAGGACATAATGGTGATGTCTACTTCACTCAGAGGCTTGCTGAGATGTTTTAGAAAAGAATACAAAGACAAAGATAAGACACTCGGGCTTGCAGACACTCTCGGGCTGTCTAGCTTCTGGCTTTCTCTTCTCTGCTGAGTAACCTCACTAAACACTTTCCTTCTAACCTCCCTGGCTGATCCTCCAAATTCACCTTGCGCGTAAGGCAAACCTTGGGGTAGGGTACAGGGGTGGGGAGGAGGTGGAAGGGTGGTTGGGAGCCCCTTCTGGGGTCTCTGATTTCTGGGAGGGGTGTTGTGTTTCTGTTTACCTTT
>VWYK01109472.1:0-23505 GCA_013399775.1 Semnornis frantzii
TATAATTCTATGATTCTATGAAGCGAAGAAGTAGGGAATAAAAAGAGTCCATATTTCTGGATCCAAAGCAATGAGTCCAGATTATTTCTGCATGGTCTTTTATACAAAGAAATCCAGAGCAGAATTTCAATAGTTGTAAAAAAAATAAATAAATTTTAAAAACAAACAAAAACCCCCAACAACAAATCACTAAACAAACAAATAAAAAACAAATTTAAAAAGTTAATACATTAATCTTTCTCCAGGCAAAATTTGGATTCTTTGCCTTGATTCTGTAAGAAACAGCCCACAACCTTTCCTTGATGCCACTCCTAATAAATGAGCTCAAATGATGGTGTCACTTTAAAAAGTTAGGGAAGAAAAACTGAGGAATTGGGAAGGATTTTATAGAAAGTGTTGGATTTATCTTAAAAATTAAAATCCCCAAGCCCATAAATTCCATGCAAGGCTTCCTAGTTAAAAGAAGACATTTTAAAGGGTGAATTATTTTTAATTCAATCAAAAAGAATTTCAGTGAAAGAGGTTTTTTTACTACTTCCACTGAGTATCTTCTTCCAAAGCAAATGCAGTGCTGCAGCATGATGAATCAAGACATGCATGTATGTGGCTTTTTTCCAGCCTTGCTTTGATCTGAAACTCTGCTCTTACATCCATCTTTATAAATGCAAATTCTTAGTTTCCTAATGTTTTCAAGGCTGCTGTGTAATTTGCTCTGTAAATTTAGACTCATGTCTAATGCTCAAGCAGATGAAAGCAAGAAAATCTCCAAAGAGGAATGCAAACATGTATAATCCTTCAAAGGAAAGCCTTATGCTACTCTGAAACAGGATCTTTCTGGAACTTCTTGTTATGCATCTTACTTACATGCCTGCATTCTCTCCCATTTAACAACAGGAGGAAACAATTCAGCGGGCACGAGAGGAAGATGAGAAGAGGAAAGAAATAACTAATCATTTCCAGGGCACACTGAGTGAGATCCAGGCTCAGATCGAGCAGCAAAGTGAGAGGAACATGAAGCTTTGCCAGGAGAATACAGAGCTGGCAGAGAAGCTGAAAAGCATCATTGACCAGTATGAACTGCGAGAAGAGGTGAGAGCAACACTCTGGCTGCCTATGGGGACAGGCAGCAAACTCAGTTTCCCTGGGAGGAAGCAGAAAGCATTGCCAGCCTCCCCTCCCTGATGGCTGTCATTTCAGTGTCTCATGGAGGTAGTGAAGGTAGCCCCTACCACGCTTAGTTGTCTGAACAGGATTTAGTATGCGACAAGCCTGCCAGAGTCTGCGCAGAACACTCCACAGGCAAGGAGCTGTGTGGGCCAGCACCCTGCTGTGACATGCACACAGCCTTGCTGTTGTGGTAAGAGTGGTAAAAGCACCCAAGGTGTCTGAGCTGCCTGCCAAGCTGCACCCCAGCTGCCTTACAGCTCCCCCCAAATCCATAGGGACCTTCCCCAGCACCTCAGTCCTAATTTTTGTCAAGTCACCACTGAACACCAACCAAGTCTCATCTTTTCGGACAACCTGCTCTGCTGGTGATGCCAAATGCACTTTTGTTCCCTCCAGACATAGGTTGCTGAGAAGGGCTCTAATGTAAATGGTTTGACCCATCCCCAGAAGCAGAAAATTAAAGACAGATGAAGGAGGCCCTATCATTTAGAATAGATTCTTCCTTGCAGGCACAATGCTCACCATAAGCTCTAGATAATAGACAGATGGGAAATTAGTCTTTCTGTAAATGTTACAGTTGGTCAGAAACTTTGGATACAAAAAGATCCCTCCAATAAAATACCAAACTGCCTTTTAATTTTATTTTATGGCAAATGCTAACAAACACCATGAGTCTTTTTATTGTATCTAGATACATTTAGTGTGAGCCTCGGTGCAGCCAGACATTATCATACTGAATAAAACATAAGTAATCTGTCCTTACAATCTGGAATGCCTGACACAATACATGCATTTCCAAATCTGTTGCATCTCTTATGAAGCCTTATGATGAATGAAGCAAGTGTGCATTCCCATCTTGTGGTTTCAGTGAGAAAAAAATGTAAAGCAAGGAGATGCACTCAGAATATTTGCTCCAGTGAATTTTATCTAAATGAAGCAAGAGTGAAGAGGTCTATCAGCAACATTTACCTGCTGAAGGTCACTGTGGATCCAGATGTTTTATAGGCTAGAATAGGTCTCTGGTTCATCTGATCTGATCTTCTCTGCATCCCCACTCATGTACCAGGCCCAGGCCCTCCAAGCCTGTACTGTGCATGTACAGCCAGAACACCAGAGATGTGCAGGGCTTGTATGTACAGAGAGGACAGCATGAGCTGCATGCATGCCCTCGAGTACTGTAGGTGCAATGTGCCTTCATGCATTTATCCACACAGTGGCTTAGATCAACTGACCACTTAGTATCTCAAAAAAACCCAACCCATGTCCCCTGCATACATATTTTTGATGAGCAATTATTTGATCTTTAGTTCTGTTGGATTGATCACTTCATATGTAGATCATCGAACTGGCAAAGATGCTAAGGCTCTTCCTACAGTTTAGGACTAGTGCCTTAACCTAGTGTCTTAATTGTAAATAATTTTTTTCCAGAGAATTCCAGTCTAAAGGATAAACAGTTTCAGGATTGGTCACAGAATAATAATAATGAGATATGTTTACCTAATTCCACTGGCCTGGTGGATGTTGTATATTTTGCTGCACAAGTTTGCTTTCTCTCTCTGGCTACCTGCTGCTTGGCTTCTGGCTGTTCTTATCTCTGCTCCTGACCTTGTATTTGTCGTCTGACTCTCTTTTGTTTTGGCTTTACAAAAACCAACATGGGGGGAGGTAGAGGCAGTGTGCTGGCTGCAAATAGCCTCTCAGGACCTCTGTCTCCAAAAGTGGTGAGAGAGCTAAAATATTGTACAAGGAAGTATTGTGTTGTTATCAAACTCTAAATATATATAAATTTGCCTTGTATGTGTTTATTTGCTAAATACTTTCATATTTAGTCTACTTTAATCAATATAATTTCATTTAACTTCCAAAATTCTAAGTGTGGTAAACTTACTCCCAGGGGGATAAATTCCTTATTTGTTGAGGTGCAAATCCAACCCCAAACAGCTTTTTTTTTCCCCCTACAACAGACCAAAACAGATAATGTAAACAAGTTTCCTTTCCCCTGAAAATTCTGGCACAGTTTGTTCTTTCCAGTGCTGTAGGGTTTTTTAGTAGCTGCAATAGGTTGTGAGCCTTCCTGTTTTGCAATAGTTTTGCCTTACGAGGGTTGCAGTAGGTAGGTGTACATGCATGAGCATGAAGGTCTGTGTACATAATGAAGCCTGCACATTCAGCAGAGCTTTTTTTTTTTTTTCTTACAGCACCTTGATAAAATATTTAAGCACAGAGAACTTCAACAGAAGCTGGTGGATGCCAAGTTGGAGCAGTCTCAGGAACTGATGAAGGAAGCTGAGGAGCGACATCAGAAAGAAAAGGAATACGTACATATTCTTCTAATCTGTCTTTTGTCTAACTTTAGGCCAAAATGAGCTATTTCACTAATATATTTGGTCTCTGATATTTGATACACCATCTTCCCACATACACACATTTAAACAATCAGAGTGGAGAACAAGAACATGAGATTGAAGTGAGATAGCTTAAGGCCAGTGTTTCCTCGAGCTCCGAGGCTCCCAAGATGTCCTTCAGTGGGTCTGCTTTTGCCATTTGAGGAGGTCTGAGTTACTGCTTGCTGTAATAGACCCTCCTCTTCTGTTTTGTAGAGGTTCCCCTCCCAACATTGGTCTGGCAGTTCCTCTTCCAGACAGTAAGAGTCTGGGTACATTTAGCAGCCTTCTTACATGGTGGAGAGAACAGCTCTAGCAGGCAGCCACACAAGAGCAGCTCCAGGTAGGATGTTCCCTGCAGGCACAGCCAGGATGAGAGGAGATCACCTCTTCCTGGTCTCCCACATTTTGCAGCTCCATCAGACCATAATTGATTTTCTCATGATGCTTGGGATTTTCACATCCATCTGAATATCTACAAAAGATCAGAGTTCAACACTGGCACCTTGTCCCTCTTCCCAGTGGTGGCAGCAGCTGAGACTCCTCGAGAAGTGCAGCAGGCTGTCATCATCTGGAAGAACACTTTGCTTCTCACCATTTCTCCTGCTAACTCCATAGCAGCGTGAGGGAGCTCTAATGAGACAGTGTTTATCCTCTCCTGTATCTGGAAAGAGATGCATTAGAAGCAGCATGGCCAGAGTATTATAAAACAGGGATGAAAATGCAGGGCTCTAAGCCCTGTGGATAGACAGAGCACAAGAGAAACACAGCAAACATCTCTCACCAAAAGTTCCCCCTCAGTGCATTTATCTTTTCTCTGCACTTGTCTTGCATCTGGGGCAGCCGCTCCTACTCAGCTTTAATCCCAGATAAAGACTGAGGTGGAAGAGGAGCTGAGGCTTCTCTGAATGCACATCTGCATGTGGCTGCATGGAAATTTGCAGTCCAGCTAAGTCCTCCCTTTCACTGTAGGCCTTGTGTAAAGCCAGACCTCAAAATTTCATTCAT
Organism: Semnornis frantzii; assembly: GCA_013399775.1. NCBI lineage: Eukaryota > Metazoa > Chordata > Aves > Piciformes > Ramphastidae > Semnornis > Semnornis frantzii. The sequence goes on from VWYK01109472.1 coordinate 4,560, forward strand.
AACAGTTGACTTTCGGCAGATCGAAAGTATAAGTAACACTTCCAAAAAGTCCCTTACAATGACAAAGAAAATTTGGGCTCACTTTGCTGGAGGCACTGGGAGGTTTGCTGCCAAGTACCAGATTTCAGATACTGGGGTTAAAAAACAAATGTTAAGGAGAGGACATAGGCTCTGTGGAGGAAAGTGATGTATACAGCCTTATATCAATGACTTCGCTTGCTGTGCCTCCCAGAACACAAGTTTGGGGCTGCATGTTGCCTGTGACTGGTCTTGTTTCTAGCCAAAACTTGTTTGTGCATTTTAGCCAGGACTCAGATGCAGAGTTTTGTTATTTTTATTTCTTTTAAAGCAGTGAAAGTCATCACCATCTATAATTTGGAGCCAGAGATTTTCTTAGTGGCTTTGCTGTAAGCCTGACTAGCACCTATGAAATAACAGGTTAGAAAATGAGCTACAGAGCCTTCAAGCAGTGGGTGTATAATGACATGCACCACGTACAAAGAATACTCTTCACAGTGTCCAAACTAATGCCTAAAAACCTTGTCTTTGAGGTAGGCTGGTGCTGCATGGCTAATGATACCTCAGGGTAAGGTAGATTTAGCCAAAGAACTTAAGCGAGTGGCCAAAAGCCACGGAGGGAGGAATGATTACCACATCGTGATTCATCACAGGTAGCCCAGCACCCAGAGAGCTGGCCTACACTCGTCTCCCACCTCAATCAAATTACTGAGTGCTTAGTCCTACTCACCTAGCTATTGTGCTAGTGTCTGTGGGAGTGATGTATACATATGTATGTATGACATCAAGGTGAGTTTGCTGGAGTCCTCTTCTTTAGCTCAGTAATGCGCAAAGTCAGAGCCTTACTACATTTCAGCATCCCATCATTTGAGGGAAAGGCTTACAGAACTGTATCTTAATTCTCCCCATACCTTTCGGGAGACTGAGGCACCTGGGGATGTTTAGTCTGGAGAAGAGAAGACTGAGAAGAGATCTCATCAATGTCTATAAATATCTGAGGGGTGGGTGTGAAACAGATGAGGCCAATCTCTTTTCAGTGGTCTGCAGTAATAAGACAAGGAGCAATGGTTACAAACTGGAACCTAGCTTTCACCTCAACATGAGGAGAAACTTCTTCACAGTGGGGGTGATGGAGCACTGGAACAGGCTGCCCAGGGAGCTTGTGAAGTCTCCTCTGGAGACTTTCAAGCCCCACTTGGATGCATTCCTGTGTGGACTACCCTAGAGGATGCTGCTTTGGCGGAGGGGGAGTTGGACTCAATGATCTCTGGAGGTTCCTTCCAACTCTAACATTCTGTGATTTGTTTATGTCCCTGTGCATGACTCACTGCAGGATTTTGAAAACGTCTTTAAATGATTTTTAAAAAAAAATATTCTATGTGGTTACTCACTTTGATGTCTTCCTATGCAGTTCTTCCATGTAGAAATCTTTACCCTTACACAAAACTTCTTTACCACAGACAAAGCAAGATGTCCCCTCCTGCAGTCTCTAAGTCACATCTCAACAGGCAGCTCACCTCATTGCTTGCACAACGTGCAGCTAAGGATTCTGATTATCTGTGTGAGGAGCACTGTGTGGCTTTTTCAAAGAGCCATCCTTACTGACAATGTTACTATAAATTTACTCTAATTTTCCATAACTGGTCAGTGTTACTTGGACTTCCTCCCTATATCAGACATTTTTAGCGATGTGCAACTTAAAGCCTTTGTGGCTCTCAAGTATATGACTGGAAGGTATTGATCAGTTTTTACATAATTGGAATTTGCAGTTTCTGGCAGCAAAAAGGGAAGCTTGATTTTTATTAACCCAGTCCCTAAATCCATGTCATTAAATGGGAATGCATGTTCTGGGAACTGGTTTGTTTTTTTTTTTTTTCAGTTCTGAGCATAATGTGACTGTCTGGACCTCCAGCAGCTATCACAGCTCAAATAATACAGCATAACATCACCACACTTGACTGAAGTGATGCTTTGTAAACACCACATGCAATATTTATTAATTTCTTTATATTTCAGCCTCCCTGTTACCACCTCATAGCCTATTAAGAAATGTGTCAGCTCTCCTGATTCGTTTCTCCCAGCTTGGTGTTTGCAGATGACCTCAGGCTGCATATGAGTGCATACTGGTTTAAGCAAGCCTCTCTGTAGCTTGCTTCCACTACTGAGGAGTTTATGAACTCTTGGATATTTACTATCTGCAGAAGCTATGTGGGTGAATAGGAGAGAAGAAAGATTTCATTAACAGGCAAAAGAATCAACATTTCTTTGTCTTCTCTGTGCATCTCTTGAGCTGTGAAGAACTATGGTGTGGGAGCTGGGACCTTTATCCCAGGCAAACTATGAAGATAACCATAGCTGAGATTTAAGCAATACAAGATAAAAGTCCAGTTCTTGGAAGTAATAACTGGCCTAGAGACTAGTTAGCTCTCAAGTTTCCCAAAACACTTTTCATTATATCTTTCCAACTAGTAACCTTATAATTCCTTCAAAAAATAACAATCCCAAGTACAAATAAGTAGATATTAAAAATCCAGACTTCATTCAGGCTTCAAAAAATGTAATTGTTTTTGTTTGTATAAAATATATCCCTTCCCAAGAAAACAAATGCAGGAAGTGAGGCTCATTTAAACTAGGCTTACTCCTATCATAACTTTTTTCTTGCTATGAAAATTTTGAAATTTGGCAGGGGGTAGTTGGGGCAGGGGGAAATTTGAAATTTTAGTCAACAAGATCTAAACTCAAGAATGTGACTTATTGAATCAAATATCAAACTGAATACTCAAAAGAAATATTAGGAGGCAGATAGAAATGTGCTATTTCTTCATGTAAGACATACTTGAACTGTAAAACATCCATGTCTAAGAAATAGTAGGTAAAGAAATCAGTAGTTCACAATCAAAAGGCCAAATTCATGGAAGAAATATTTCTCTAGAGCTAGTGTGTGTATATATGTATAGGTAGCTAGGTGGGTAGGTAGGTAGATAGATAGATAGATAGATAGATAGATAGATAGATAGATAGATAGATAGATAGATAGATAGATAGATAGATAGATAGATAGATAGATAGATAGATAGATAGATAGATAGATAGATAGATAGATAGATAGATAGATAGATAGATAGATAGATAGATAGATAGATAGATAGATAGATAGATAGATAGATAGATAGATAGATAGATAGATAGATAGATAGATAGAGATAAAATAAGCAAGAATTCCAATTCAGACAGTCTTTGTGCCACAGATAGCTAGACACAAGGAGGGAATTTGTTGCAAGGTTCATTCAGAATTTGTAGGGTACACCTTCAGGTGCCTCAGGGCATTCATGTAGTTGAATGTATTATTTCCAACAAAATGATCAGAATAAAAGTTTTTACTAGGGATCAAATACAATTTCTGCATGTGGTTCTACTCACCTTTCACTTCCAATGTAAGAGTAGCATCTATTGACTTACTCAGTACTTCTGTTTATAGTGTATTTTCAGAGCCCAGCTGTGCCATTTTAGACAGAAGAAAGTCTTAGGGTAAACTAACTTGTTTATATTGTATTTGTCAAGGTCTCATTAGCATTCTTTCTCTAAAATGCACGTGGCCTGGTCAGTAAAATACTTTATAAATGTTTGGGAGACAACAGGCACATCTCTTTAATCCTTCAGCAAATGTTTCCCACCTTCAGATTAAACAATTGCTAGAATATTACTATGCACCTTGGAGGTGCTGATATAGAAGTGCAGCCCGGAAAGGTCTATATACACACACATACAATTCTTTCAGCCTCAACCAACCCTCTCATCTGGCACGCCTTTTGCCAAATTCCTTGATGTAGGGAATCACATCTTCCCAGGAGCAGCCAGAGATGAAGCTGCAGTCAAGCTCCTCCTGGACCAGTAGCTTGATCTAAGTGAGGTGTTTATCACCCTGATCTGGGACTGTCCACTGATGGCAGATCAATGCAAATGGAGCCCAAAGATAACAAACACTAGTAAATGTATGACATTTACTATGTATTCCCTTTCTGAAGGCTTGCAGGGGTTTTGAGGCATGTCTGACCATGACCACACCTGTATGCTAAATCAGATCATTAATGCAAAAGGGAGCTTGCCATTCACTGGAGAGCAGGAATGCAGCCAGAGTTGAATGCAGTGCTGAAACGGATGTGCCAGAAAGTATCCACTGCCTAGAGGTCTGGTGAATATATGGTTAATAAATACCATAGTCTTTAGACCCCACTGTACTGCACACTTATTCCAAGTAGGTTTTGAAGTCCTATTCAAATATGTCTTTGGAAACTAAATGCTTTGTCCCATGTGTCAGGGTAGCACTAAATACTCTGTCTTGCCTAATTCCTTGAACTACATTAATCTGAAAGCCACATTGCTCCTTATCAGCGTAGCACTGGCTTAAGCACATGTAGCTGAAGGACAAGGATTTCCAGCTGATAAGCTAGTGACCTAACAATTTTCTCTCTGTTGCCCAAAACACAGCTCCTGAACCAAGCTGCTGAATGGAAGCTCCAGGCCAAAATGTTAAAGGAGCAGGAGACTGTCCTGCAGGCACAGGTGACGTAGGAGAAGTGATTGCATGGTGTGCCTTTGTTTCCCAGCTTTTAACCCGTGTGGCACGTTCCAGGTAGAGTATCCAAACCATTTTCTGTGTATTCCTTCCAACTCCATTCTGCATCTCATAGACTGTTGCAAAGAAAACAGGCTGTTTTCAAGCCAACCATAAGGTAATGTCCATACTACAAATCATACTGTGACACAAGGATTTAGTCCAGAGAAGAGAAGGCTCTGGGGAGGTCTTGTTGCAGCCTTTCAATATTTTAAAGGGGGCTTCTAGTAAAGATGGAGTGAGACTTTTTACCAGGGCCCATAGGGCTAGGAGAAGAGCTAATGGTTTTAAACTAAAAGAGGGTAGATATATATTAGATGTAAGGAAGACATCATTTACTGTGAGGTAATGAGACACAGGAACAAGCTGTCCAGGGAAATTGTGGATGCCTCATCCATGTAAGGTCAGGATAGGCAGAGCTTTGAGTGACCTGAAGCAGTGAAAGCTGTCCTTGCCTAAGATGAGGAGGTTGGACTAAATGATTTTTAAAGGTCACTTCCAACCCAAATCATTTTATGGTGTTATGTTTACAGTACTTAACCACACAACAGTGTGTGTGCCTTGGCTTGATTATTCACCACAATTATATTTGGGCACTTTCCTAATCCAGCAAGGTACTGGAGTGCATATGTATCATTAAATATGTTTTCCAAACTGATGTGCTTTTCTGGTGTGGAGTGCAAAGACAGCATTTTCATTAATTTTAGCAAAAGTTCTGCCTCCTAAGGGCTTATACAAAGGGTCCTCTAGGATCTCAGTGAAACATTCAGTAAAATAAAAATATCTGCTAAAATTTACCCTGAGAGTCAGGCTGGAGCAAAAGGCACTAAAGGCAAGAAACAAGCAGTATATACTACACTTCTAGAGCACTGCTGTAATCGACCTTGAATATGAACAACACTCAGGACTTTCAGATCAAAAAGAGACTGCATCAGTAGATCTTCCCAGACTTACAGAAACAGCCAAGTAGATTTAGCTTTGATAAATCAGGACAAGGGGTTATAGGTGGAAGTTGAGGCGTAGATGGTTCCATGTGAACCTGAGGAAGAAATTTTTCACTGTGAGAGTGACAGAACACTGGAACAGGCTGCCCAGGGAGGTTGTGGAGTCTCCCTCTCTGGAGATATTCAAGAACTGTCTGGATGCGTTCCAGTGTGATCTGCTCCAGGTGATCCTGCTCTGGCAGTGGGGGGGTGGACCAGATGATTTTCCAAGGTCTCTTCCATCCCCTGACATTCTATGATTCTATGATTGTGAGAATATGTGAGAATGATCTCCCTCAGCAGAGCTTTGGGGAGGGTGGGGTAGGGTAGTGGTGTCAGTCCTTTAGCCCCTCTGCAGCTGCCCATCCCCTCACCTGCCAGGAAGCCCTTCCTAGCCCTTGCTTACAGTTAATCATATTGGTAAGGTGCTCTAGCTCTGCCTGCAGGGATGTTGGAGTAGATGGCCTTTAGAGGTCCTTCCAACCCGGGTCATTCTCTGATTCTATGTTCTTGCTGGTTGTCTAATTCCTACCTGTTGAGCAGCCAAGAAAGGTTAGCATTAAACTGATAACCTGGAAACATGTTAAGAGCAGTATTGGTCCTTTACATGTTTGTCAAAGGCTAAGATAAGCTGGTAACACAGTGAAGTTTATCACATAAACTGCTGTTGACACCAGTTTGACAGGTTCTGCAATCAAACCTCAAAGGCCTCCAGCTGACTCTCTCCCAACTGCAAACCTGCTCCCAATTTTCTCAGAGTGGCTTTAATTAAACTTTTATGTTTAACTAGAAAGAGTTTTGTATGCTGGCTGAACTCTGTAGCCAGTTTAATGAAACTGAAGGTATTGATAAAAGCTAGAATGTATTAAGCATACATTTGAAACTGTAAAACTGTTTTTAGAACAATCCAGTCAAACAAGTCTGAAAAGGCATTGATTTAAAAAAAAAAAAAAAGTGATTCACCTCTTGAGATGAAAGATGCAGTTGGGTGTTCTGCTCAAGTGTGAGAGCTCTGTCACTTACACAGCAGTCTCTAACTGGAATTACTGAGAACAAGAACATTATTATCAACATCCTAATCATTTCCAGTATGGCAGCACTGAAGGGCCTCCCTCATAGACCAGATGCCATTGTGGAAGGTGTTGTGCAAGCACAGAACAGAAAGAGCACAAAATGTTCCTCAATGCAAACAGTACAAAACAACAAGTAGATATTGAGAGGAACAGCTGTATGATAATTATGAGAAGATGCTGGTCAATAAGATAATAGAAAGCTGTAATATAGCCCTCACTGTCTCTGGGCACCACAGTGTGCCTGAGAGAGCCAAATGGTGACAGGGATCTGGCACCAGCTGAGGGACTACGTGAAAAAATAGGTGCTGCATTCCAGGTGCTGCACACCCTCTCTGGGCTCTGCACACCCTTCCCAGGCATGCTGCTTAGGTGGAGATTTTAGCTCTGTGCTTTGAAAGAAAGAGAGACAATAAAAGTCAGCCAGGACCTTTAATTTTTGGTAAGCAGTGTAGTGCAGCCACTGGGCTGTGACAACTGAGGAGAATATAAGGGCTGAAGAGATGTCCTCACTGTAGCACTGTCACGGCACGGTGACGGTGAGCTGCCCCCGGTTTCCCAAAGCCTTGCACTTACAAGTTCCTTCCTGGCAGCAGCTCTCTCCCAGCTTTCTCTTCAGTGGGCAGCAGTGAGGGGGTCCTCATGTCCCTAACTGGGGAGCATAAGTGCATGCTCCTAGTGAGAGACAGCTCTCAGAACCTGTTCCCAGCCACTATGAAAACATTTATTATTCAAATTTAAACTGCAGAAGCCATTCTTCATGCTATGATACTGTTCAGAGTTCAGAGCTTGCTCTGTTCAAACCTGAATAGTTTTTAATCTAATTAAACAACAGGCAAAAGTTGGAAAGGAAAAGCAGAGACAGAGAATCAAGGTGATTTTTTTCAAGAGAGCAGCTCTGGGCTAGGAGCCTTGGTTTGCTGGTTCCCACCCCTGCTCCCTCACCGGGCTTTGGGTTGCTCAGGCATTTATCCTTAGAGCCACAATGTCCATTCCAAATGTTTCACTTGGTATCCATGCCCTATTTGCTGTGTGGCACTCAGGCTGCTAAAAAATTCCTCTGGGTTTCTGTTTCTGCAGAGGTCTGGCTGCAGCCTCATATAAATATGCACACACAAGCTTCATAGAATCTTAGAGTTGTTCTGGTTGGAAAAGACCTTTAAGATTGTCAAGTCCAACCATTAATCCAGCACTGCCAAGCTGCCCTCAGCACCTACACATCATTTAAATATCTCCAGGGATAGTGACTCAACCACTTCCTTGGGCACCCTGTTCCAATGCTTGACAACCCTTTCAGTGAAGAAATTTTTCCTAATATCCAATATAAACTTTCTCAAGCAATTTGAAGCCATTTCCTCTTTTCCCATCACTTGTTACATGCAATAAACTAACAGTCACCTCACTACAACCTCCTTTCAGGTAGAGAGCAATGAGTCCTCCCTTGAGCCTCCTTTGCTCCAGGGTAACCAACCTCAATTCCTTCCACTGCTCCTCATGAGACTTGTGCTCTAGAATTGTATCTGTAGCTCCAATATTGGCACTACAGAGCTCTGCATGGATTAACTTCCCAATGCCTTTACCCAGCTTGGCATGGAAGGCCTGCAGGCAGTGCCATATTCACAGCTACTGAGACCCTGACTACCTATCTTGGATGTAGCTCAGGCACATCCACAATACACTGCCAGCTATGGCCAGGAGAAGAGGCATCACAACAACGAGCCAGAATAAACATGAATCACAACATAACAGTACCTGATTTCAAAATCAGAACTAAACCCATCCCACTATTAGCAACATTTTCTAAACCTTCTTTTCCTCACTGACTGAAGAGTGGTATCAGGGCAGGATGTGTGTTGGCTGCCACAAAAGAAAAGCTCCCAGCTAATCATGTAGTCACCTCTGCACTGGTGTGGAGAGTGCAGCTCACTTCCAGCCGTATGTCTGGATACTGTCAGCTGTGCTTTAACCTCCCATTGCTCTGCACCCACCCTGCCTCAGCCACTGCATCTTACACCAATCACTCTTTCTCTAACAAGTGCTGTCCGTCTAGACAGATGAAATGTTCAATCATCCAAACACTGCTAGGGGTGCTTTGGCACCAGGAGGAAGTGGATGAGTTGGTGCTGGCCTTCTTCAAAGAGCAGATCTCTGCTTTATCTCTGCTTTATCTCTGTAGCATTCTGCATGATTGTGAAGCTTTGAAAGTGCTGGATCTAGTGAAAAACAAAACAAAAAACCAAAACACACAGAAAGAACAACAAAACCCAGAAAAAGCAGAAAACACTGATATCTTATAGGAAAGCTAACCCCAGATATTTAGAACTTATTTTTATTTTGTATTTCTTTCAAAAACATCCATAGACTTTAGATGTAAAAATATTATTTACTGACAAAATACAGGGGAACTCTCACTTGGGTACCAAGTGTAAATTGCTAGCAAAATGTGAAGTCCTAATTGTCTTAAATGCTGGCACGATGCATCAGATCTTTCCACTGCTTTGTTTCATGAAGTGAAACTGGCAGAAGAGGCTGGCAGGGGATCATTTTATCTGCCTTTATTGGCCTTGCCCATAGCTGCAGTCCCAAGCAGGCTGAAAAACAAAACTGACAAAATGCCCTTTCAGCTTGTTCAAGCTGTGGTGCAGGGATGCAGCTTGAAGAAATGTAGTGCAGAAATACAGCAGTTTGAAGTGAAAGGTGAGGCTACCTCATGTGCCAGACAACATAGGAAGGGAGCAGCAATGCTCCTCTTCAACGGTGGAGTCCAGTGAAGCACATCAAGTGCTGTCTGGTGCAACTCCTGGCCACAGCCTGAGCACCACCTGAAGACTGGAAAGATGGAACAAGAAAAATGTCATGCTGCAGCCTCTTCCCAGCTTGCTTGGACATCAGAAGCAGTGTGGCCAGGGTAGCATCCAGCTCCAGGCATGGCTTGTTGGTTAATCAAGAAGGAATGTAAAAAAGTGGGCAGCCAGCTTGTATTGAGCAACTCTCCTAAAGCCTTCCTGAGCTTACACCTTCAAGTTAAAGGTGAATCTGGTGATGTCTTCATGGTAATGTAGGGCTCGTTACTAAAGTATAGCTTTGAACCACACAGGTTCTCACTTCCTTAATCCCACTGTCTGGGGTCCATCAGTAGTCAGACCAGCTCAGGTTACTCCCTGCCCATGGAGATGGCCCAGAGATCATATTATCATTTTCCACTCCAGGGACCATCCTAGCAGTTCTTTTTTGTAGATGTTAGCCACAGTTATGCACAGAAAAGTATACAGGGCTTGTAAGGAAAGGCAGAGACTGGAAATCTTTGCAGACTATAACCATGTCCTCTTCAAGTCCCCACACAGTTACCAAGGTAAATGTTTTCAGAAGTCTCCACTTGTAGGGAATTCTTTTACTCATGGGCACCCTGTGTAGCGACACCAACATTCAGGTGGACAGGGGATAACAATTCACAGAGCTTTTTAAAATCACAGGCCTGGGTCTTTCTATTTTTTTCTCAGTTTGCCCTTCTGCAAGAACCACAACAGTCTGCAACCTTAAAAAAATGCAGACTTTCAGGTCCCTGATGTTTGTGCTTCATGGTCTCCAAACAGGACCTCATTTTCATGTCCAAACACAATACTTATTTCATTATCTTCTACCAAAGTGAAAGTACACTGGCCTGGAGACTCTGAAATTACTGTGGTTTTTTTCTCTCTTAATGCAGATCACTCTCTACTCTGAAAGGTTTGAAGAATTTCAGAAAACTTTAACCAAAAGCAATGAAGTGTTTGCCACATTCAAACAGGAGATGGAGAAAGTGAGTAGCAGCTCATAACTGATCTCTGTATTTCAGACTTTTTTTTTTTTTTTCATTCTTTCCTTTTAGATTTTCATCCATATCATTGCAATCATTTTATAGGGATGGGACCATTTTTTGTTCATTTTGGAGAATGATCTCACTGGCATCCAAATAAGATCTGGGGCATACTCAGCCGTGGCTGACACCAGCATAGACTCCAGCGCTGCAATCCAAACAGTTCATTTTCCCTTTATGCTAAAACAAAAACCGACTGGAAGAGTAAAGAGTTTACCTCAAACCAATGCAGTAGTTGCATGCTGTGATGGTTTGGGAGTTCCCCGCCCCCTCACACTTGTAAAATGACCCAGACTAGACCTCAGGCAGCTGGAAGTAAAGAGATGAAGCTATATTTACAGCTCAGCACAATATACAAGCAAATATATACAGTATAGACAGGAATATTTACAGAAATATACAAGTTTAAGGAAATACAGAAACACAACTCCCCTCCCAGAAATCAGAGACTCCAGGAGGGGCTCCCAACCACCCTTCCACCTTCTCCCCACCCCTACACCTTACCCCAAGGTTTGCCTTACGGGCAAGGAGGATCGGCTGGGGAAGATTAGAAGAAAAAGTGGTTAGTGAAGTTATTCAGCAGAGAGGAGAAGCCACAGCTGCTAGCCCAAGACCCAAGTGCCTCATGACCCAGAACACCAGCTCGAGAGACTCTCTTTATCTTCTTTGTTTTGGGTTCCTTATTCCTAAACACCTCAGCAAGCCTATGAGTGAAGTAGACATCACCATTGTTTTCCTTCACAGCCTATAGTATAATTTTCTCTATTAAAATATTCCAATTAGCCTCAAACCAGCACACATGCAGACCCCTCAGAGACAGCAAAGGGTAGTCTGGAGCTGCATTTGTCTGCCCATGTCTCCAGCAGTGCAGTGCCCACAGCCTTCTGAGTGACTGAAAATGACACAGAAAGGTTGACACAAGCTACAGGGTCTTTCCACTGGAGTGTGTAGGCAGAGATGAAACTCACCAACACCTTCCCACCACTTATCCCAAGTGATTGTTTCCTTGCAGCTGGGGTACTTATTTTCTCTGAATACATTCAGATGTTGTACCTACTTTCTTAGTAAATAAGGCTGTGCTCTACCACCCAGGCCCAAAACCCTGATTCAGGAGAACCCAGTTTGAAGAAACCCAAAGGGAAAGATGATGTTATTGGGCCAGTGGTGTGTTCTGGAAGTAGTATAGAGGTGACTAATCCCGAGGGAACTTCCTTGGCATTGCTGGCTCAGAAGACACAAGCCCTTCTGTGACTTCACAGCAATCTAACACTGTGGTCTGGTAAAGAGTCGAACAGAATAATGGTGCCCTTTTTTTGCCTCTTGGGTTTGTGATCATTTGTGCTCTGGGAGCTGGCTACACTTTTAACCACATAATCAACTGGTCCTACTTTATGGCTACAGACTGGAGGTGGAAACTTACATGGCAGCTACTTAAAACTAAATCCATCCCTTAAAACATTAAGTTCTTACTTAGCATGACCACTACAGCTACTGGTAGCAGAGTTATGAGCACAAAGACACGAATAAAAGGGCTGCCCTAATTTCATCTGCAGCATGGAACTCCTGTTCTAATTCAGCTTTTCCTCCTGCTTACATAGATGACAAAGAAAATGAAGAAATTGGAGAAGGATACTGCTACATGGAAATCCAGGTTTGAGAACTGTAACAGAGCATTACTGGACATGATTGAAGAGGTGAGCTGTGTTTTTCCTCTCAGGATGCACCCATTTTCCCACATAAAACTTTAACTAGGAGGTGAGATGAACCTGAAACCACCAGAATCCAATGAAAGAGTTCTTTTTTCCTCCAAGGTACCTTGATAATTAATAAACAAATATTATAATTGTTTAATTAATAATTAATTTTAAAAATTAAAATCTCAACTGTTGGGGCTTTGAGATTGTGCAGAGACATTGTCCACAAGAAACTGAGTTATGTAACTGAATGTTAAGTGCTCTAAAAATGTGTGAGTGTTAATGCTGTCACACAGAAGCAAATTTGCTTCACACTACTTTCTTTCTGCATTAAAGCATCCACCCAGGTAATTAATGTGCTCTAGCTAATGAACTTCAAATTCACATATTTTGTTAACTTCCTCTATAGGCAATCTCTTAAAAGCCAAAAGCAAGTACTGTGGCTCACCATAGTTTTAAACACACTGTCACAGGGGCATTGCAGAGGAAACTCATAAACATATTGGAATTTGTTCCAATAAGATAAAAGGCTACCTGAAGTTTCACCTCACACTCACACTGACCTTGGACCAAGTCTTTCTGGTTGGCTTTGTAGCTCTGTGCTGTTTCTGCAAGTTTCTGTATCACTGGGTATAGAAACATGAAAATGTTCCAGGTTAGGCTGCTCTCACACAGCCTAGAATCAAAACATTAAAAAAATATAATACAGCTTGTTTTCCCCCCAAATTCACACTCATGCCCACACTGAAGTCTGGGTAGGCTTTTGGATGTTTATCTACATGGACTATGTAGATAATTCATTATGTTCTTCCATCTCTACAAATCATCAGCAGGTATTCCTGCAAATATTTTTGAGTTGAATTGGTCTGAATATGCATGGATAATGCTAATATGCTGCAGTAACAGACGTGAAGTTCATCTGGGAGCTTCAGTACAAAAGACCATAGTTATTGTAGAGCAGTTGTTTAAAGCCAGCTGCCTGGTAGAGGCCTGTGTGGGCTGCCTAGATCTCAAACTGTTTCCTGATTGACAGTTCCACTAACGAGTTGCATGCACCAAAACTCAGTCTGCACCTTTGTCTGGTATCTTTTACCATAGAAAGCCATGAGGACCAAGGAATATGAGTGCTTTGTGCTGAAAATCCAGAGGCTAGAGAACCTTTGCCGAGCTCTGCAGGAAGAGAGGAATGAACTGTACCAGAAAATAAAGCAAGCACAGTTCCCTGAAGAGGTGAATGGAAATGGCACATTGGAAGAAGATGATGCTGATACAAGCCCTTCCTCTTCGGAGCAGGAAAGCATTGAGCTGCACACTGATGATGCTGCCATGCTGAAGGAGCTGGCTGAAGCTTTCCGAGTGTCCCACAAGGCAGAGGAGTCCCTCCCAAGCAAGAGCAGTAATCCAGAGACCTGTGATGCTCAAACACGCAATGCTGTCCTGACACCAGAGCTCCCCTCTCCTCTCACCCCACAGCCAGAGGCCAGGAATCGCTGTGAGCAGCCCAGCACAAGCACATCAGCATTCACTGAACACATGGCAGGACCCACTGGGAGCGTGCCAACCCTCACTGAAAATATGACAACACCCATTGAGAACGTGCCAAAGCCCACCCAAAGCATGGTGGAGCTCGCAGAAAGGGTGCCAACACCCGGAGAAAGTGTGCCAATACCTCCCAAGAGCATGCCAATGCCAAAACCAATCGAAACCATGCCAGCAACCCCTGAAAATGTGCCAGTGCCCACACAAAACATGTCCACTTTGCTTGGGAATATGCCAGCACCCACAAAAAACCCACCAGAAGTTGCAGAACATGTGGATGACGCAGCAGAGCAGTCTGTACAGGGTCAGTCCACAGAGCAAAAAGGGGACACAGATATGGAAGCAGTGGATTGAAGACACTGCTGTGTCCAGGCTTGTCTTCTACAAACCACAGCTCTACTTTTTTTTTCCTCTAAATAGATACTTTTTTATTTTGTTTTGTTTTTAAAAGAAACAAAAAGTGGGTGCTCAAATACACTCACACATCTCTAGGCAATTGTGATGCACTTCTTGCTACCACCATCCACTAATAATGTATTTGCAAATTTTGCTGTCCTTCTTCTGCTTGAAGCATGGTATTTTCTTAATGACATAAAAAGAAAACGAAATTACAGGATCTTTTTTTCTTTTCCCCAGGCATAATGAATCACCTCATCCAGCTAAATATCGTTAAAGTGTTGGAGTGTCAATGTTAACCAAAAAAAAAATCCTCAGAATTCACATACATATATTTAAAGATTCAGAATTAATTGTGTCTGCTCGTTATGATGCTGCATACAATATGGTCTGATGGGCACGTGGTGATTTTAGTAAATGAAGTGAAGGGCATCTCTAATTGCAAATTAAAGCAGCAAGACCATCAATGTGCTCAGCCATCTCTGTCTGGAGAGATGCAGTAGCAAAAGGTGAAGTTTTGTATGAGTGGACTACCACTCAGCACTGTGGCCTGAGCACCCACAAGCTCTTAGCCTTAACTCGAATTGGTCTTTTCTGCTTAAGTGTTCTAAAAGAAGTTTTGTTTTCAACAGAACTACAGTGGAGGGGAGAATTTTTTTTCTAAAATTCCTCATTAGATTACAGAAAACAACAGCAATTTCCAAACTGATGGCAGTTCCCAAGGCAGGGGTCACAACTCTTTCTCCATCCAACCAAAACTTGCTGGTTTGTCATCCAATTTGAAATCATGAGCCTAGCAGAGAAGCTCCAGGCTGTGTAGAGCTCACAAATGAGGCCAAAAGTTGGTTGCAGATTCCAGCTTCCAGGACAGGAGCAGAAAGCAGGGTGGAGCACTAGAAGATACCTAAATTCATTCAGAAAATCCCCCTATAAATCACACTTCTAGATAGTTCCATCTCTCCCAGTCACAGCCACACAAACCTCTTCACCACAGCTTGCCCCACATGCTGATGCTCCTGGGAGAAGGCTGAGCACATTGGTCTGTCACACTGCTCATAGGATAGAGCACAGGTAAATAGCCCAAAAGCAAATAGGTACTAGGAAAGCAGGAATTCCTCTCCTAGACATCTTCAGGGACTGGCTACATTCCCATTCCTTCTCTAGTCTGACTGGCTCTTTCCATCTGCCTGCCAGCACACCATTGTTTCATAATGTAGCCACCTTGACAGAAACTGGTTGAGTCTGGCACCAAGAACAAAGATGAAGAAGGGAGAATGATAGAAAGAGTACCTACCCAGGCAGCTGAATGGTCTCAAGCAAGGAGAGTAAGAAGGCTTTTTGGAACATTTCTTGTTTCTCATCCCCCTTCACTGAATTCAGTCTAGACCTTTTGGAGTTTGAGCTGGATAGCTTTAGAGTTGGAAAAGGGCAATTAAACAGAATGTCCAAAGGCTGGAGAGGGAAATACTGCAATCAAACAAACCCGTGTTTATAGATAAATCTCAAGAAGCAACTGAAGACAAAGCAACTCATTCGAGCTGGAGTTGAAATAGAGGTGAACCAAGAGGAAAGATGTTCTCTGTGTGAGATTGTGGGGGACTGTGATCAGAGTCATTTCAGCACACTACCCTTCGAAAGTGGAGTCTGAATCTTTGCTCACTGCCAACGTAGTCCACAACCTGGTTAAATATGTCTGGTTTAGGCTTTTGAAGAGCTAACTGTTGGAATACACAGAGCATAATTTGCAAGTTTGCTTTGATATGGCCTTACAAGTAGCTATTATGGCTACAGTTTTCAAATGTGGATGCCTTCTGTCAGATACCAAGTCTGACAGGATTTATTTCATGTCTTTAATCACCCGAAAGTACATCATTCAAGTCTTAGCTACCTTAAGTCTCTTCTATAAGCAGTGGAGAAGACAGGCATATTTTCACTCCTCTGAAGACTTCCAAGACCTGCCTGGATGCATTCCTGTGAGGCCTGCACTAGGTGATCTTGCTTTGGCAGGGGGGTTGGACTTAATGACTTCTGGAGGTCACTTCCAACTCAGCATATTCTATGATCTACGATTCTGTGATTCTGCAATTTTGAGGACAAGTCATCTCATGCTAAGACAGGCATCCAAGACAGAAGAAATTACTTTTTGTCTGAAGATGCCATTCCTCTTCATTGACTCTAGAGCTGATCTGAGACAACCAGCTTAAATTTAAAATGGCTGCTATTAGATGTCTCTAAATTATGCAAGATGAATCCTAACAAATATTGAGACCCAAAGCCTTAAGCAAATGGCCAACTCTGAAAATCAAGTTAGTTATGTGCATGTGAAAATGTTAACCTATAAGAAATCCTTATCCTAAGATAGAAAATTAAACTCACATGATTTACTTTTTTAGTTTCTGTTGACTTAAGCTTGTAGAAATATAGTTTCCATTACAAGTTTTGTTTGTTGTTGTTAGGGTGACTTTTAAAATCCATGCAGTTTATATAGTTGTTAATGGTTTGTATCCTTTCTTGGTCTTGTTTGGTTCTGTTGCCATTTTAGTAACTGACTCCCTTAAAACCAGCTTCTTTTAATTGTTGAAGTGTTCTTATACCTTCAAATATTCAATTACATAGTAATAATGATTAATGTGGCCTCACAATTTTAACTTGATTCCATTTAGCATAATCACTGTGATTCCATCTTTAGTTGTATAATTGTTGCCTCATGTCTTCCAACTCCAGCAAGCAGGGAGACAAGAGTCCTACAGATGAAAACTTCCTACGTAGTCATGATTGATTCTCACAGCATCATCCCTCATGAATAATTACACAACCTTCTGGAAAACTCCCACTCTATTCCACCTTCATCCTTTTTTTGCCTTTTTAATTCTTGCATCTAAAACTGCACTCACATACTTGCAATTCCTCTTACTGTGTGAGTTTCCACCCACATACTTGTTGCTTCGCTTCTTCCATACCAACTACCAACTGCATTTTATCCCAGCAGTTTCCTCCTTATTCTCAGTGCATACAAACGACTCTGAAAGCACAGGAAAGTGACTCTCTGGGCTTTTAATTTCAGGATTTGGTGTCATGTGTTTCCAAGAAATGAGAGAAAAAGTAGTAGGAAAAATTCCATCTGATCCCAGGCTGGACAGAACATTTAGAGTAGAGCTACGGGAGGTGGTTTGTGTGTAATCTCATGGCCTGTAGAGCTATGAGAGACTGGAGTGCCTTCAGCAGAGGTGTAAAATCTCTAAAACTTAACCATGCACCTATTTGTCATCCATTGCATCAAACTGGCAGTTTAAACTACCATCACAGACATGTATGTATTAACCTACTTTCTTTCATTCTCTTCAAAATAAATTACTGGCCTCCTCTTGCTGTCTTCCTGTACTAGTGCCCAGTACAAACCTGCCTCTGCATGGTAGCAATGTCCTTGTGAAAAGCCTTTGGGATTGCAGATTGGACCTCAGTTCTGCTGCACTTCCCTCCGGAACCTCCGCACTCAAGACACAGAAACCCACTACATTTCTGTCATTGTTTGGAGGCAACGAGTGGCAGTGAGACATGTCTTCCCTGCTGTTCATCCTTATCATCATTCCCCTGATACTGGCAATCCTGGTGCATGCTGTGGGTACTGTTGGAAATTAATAATGTCTTATGAATTAGGAATATTAACTTATATGGATATTACTTTTTATTATTAATATTTAATGTTGGGGAAATTCCCTGAGATTCTTTGGAGTTTTGGTTGACAGGAAGTAGTTTCACAAAGGGTATTTATAAACACGGAATGAAGCAGTTTAAACAATCAGAACTTGGAAAAACAGGAACGTGAAAACAGGAAAATTCTAACTATGCTTATGGAGTCTCAGCATTAACTCCAGTATATGTACTCATGACACTTTGGTCCCTGAGTAAGTTTCGTGTACAAAGATGATTCCAAATCTCACGATAATGATTCCAGGCAGAGGGAAGGAGAGAAGAACTGAGCTGGTGCTAAGCTGCTAGTGCAAGCTGTGATTCCCAGTTAATGAGCCACAAATGGGGTGCTGCTCCCCAGGGAGAGTCAGCCCAGAAGAGAAGCCGTTTCCGAATCACCCCCCATTAAATACATCATTTTGAAAATGAAACTGGCCAATAGGTGCTAGCAGCATTCTTCTGGCCAATGAATTGAAAGCTTAGTGCCTCCTGTGACCAGCANATCATTTTGAAAATGAAACTGGCCAATAGGCGCTAGCAGCATTCTTCTGGCCAATGAATTGAAAGCTTAGTGCCTCCTGTGACCAGCAGGCACATTGAGGGGCAGCATGAGACACCTGACACTGTTGTCCTAGCCCTCAAGGCTTTGCTGGAGCCAAACCCTCCATTGTTTGCTCATCTGCTCAACTCCCAGACTCACAGCAGGAAGAGAGCCAGGGTTAAACCGGTCTGGCAGGATTCATGCCCTACCAGGACAGGTACCTCATTCAATCTTGCTCTTATATCATGTAGTTATTCCCATACACCAGGTACAGATTTGGAACTGAGGAAAGGTGATGATGGTAGCTATATCTTCCGTACTAGAACTATCCATTGCTGCTTTGCTTCCAAACCTGACACAGCCTTTATTTGCAGAAGCTGCTCTTTTGAGACCACACATGGAACACTGTGCTCAGTTTTGGGCTCCCCAGTTCAAGAGGCACAGGGACCTGCTGGAGAGAGTCCAACAGAGAGCCATGAGGATGACTGGGGGGCTTGAGCATCTCCCCTAACAAAAAACAATGAGAGACCTGAGGCTGTTTAGT
>VWYK01109473.1:0-16938 GCA_013399775.1 Semnornis frantzii
AAAGAAAGAAAGAAAGAAAATTAGAGGAAACCCAAAAAACTTTTCCTCAACTTTTCCCCATTTTTTGTTTCAAAACGAAAAAGCATCTTCCCTTAAATTGTTGGGCTTTGCCTCCTCCCCTCCTCCCCTCTTTTATTTTTTGGGGGGAGGGGGAGGCTGGCAGCCACAAAACCAGCTGAAAACTGTTGCAACAGGAAATTATCCAGCGAAGATTTGAGTCCTTGCTTATTTTAATACAAGCCACAAAGGTGGCTTTGCAAAACTAGGTCTGAAGTGCTGGACTTAAAAAAACTCTGCGAAACGTATCCGAAGCAAACTTTAAATCCTTGCCTTGCTAATGAAACAGACTTATTTTAACTTCTCAGTAAGCTGCTTTATATAGAGAGGGATGCAGCTGTGGTGGGTGCAGCACACAATTTGTAGCTGTGCACCACTTGACCCAAGATGAAAGTTGCTTGAGGCAAGTTGCTCATTCATTCATCCCAAGAAATGCAGGCTCGTTTTCCTGCTTATTTCTGTTTCTTCACTCAAAGAAGGAGGAGTTTAGGACAAATTAAGAGCATCTCCTTAGGATCTAACAAAGTCTCAGTTATGCCTTCTTGGGTGGAAGGGCTTTAAGGGAAAAACAAATCACAGACTCACACACTGGTGGGGGTTGTAAGGGACATCTCCTGCTAAAGCAAATCATTCATAGCAGGTTGCATAGCAGACTCCACAACCTCTCTGGGCAGCCTGCTCCAGGACTCCAGCACCCTCACATCAAAGAAGACCACTATGTTCAGATGAAACTTCCCTGGTTCCAGTCTGTGCCTGTTGCCCCTTGTGCTGTTGCTGAGGACTACTGAAAAGCCTCATTCTCTTGACACCTGACTTTTAGCTATTTGTGAGATCTCTGAACAAACCAAAAGAGAAAAAAAAATAAGCAAATGAGTTCCATGGCAACCTTGCAAGTCAGCAAGGTGCCTCCAGACTGACACAGGAGAAAGCCCATGTTCTTTCTCCAGAATAACACCCTGACCTCACAGGCATCAGAAAGAGCTCTGCCTTTTCCCAGACATTTTGGCTTGATGTGTTAGACCCACAACCTCACCCAATCATCTGGAAAATGTGAGAAAAGAAAAAAACTGAAAGACTTATTCTCAGGAGTAATGTTGGTGGCCATGAGGACTCCAGCTTCATCACCAGAAAGCCCTTCACCTCTTCACTGTCACAGGCTCACAGGATGTCAGGGGTTGGAAGGGACCCAAAGAGATCATCCAGTCCAACCCCCTACCACAGCAGGACCAGACAATCTAGCTCATGTCACACAGGAATGCATCCAGAAAGGTCTTGAATGTCTCCAGAGAAGGAGACTCCACAACCTCTCTGGACAGCCTGTGCCAGTGCTCTGGGGCCCTTCGAGCAAAGAAGTTGCCCCTTGTGTTGAGCTGGAACCTCCTGTGCTGCAGCTTCCATCCATTGCTCCTTGTCCTATCCCAGGCAGCAGTGAGCAGAGCCTGTGCCCTCCCTCCTGACCCCCAGCCCTCAGATATTTAGAAACATTGATTAAATCCCCTCTCAGTCTTCTCCAGACTAAGCAGCCCCAGGTCCCTCAGCCTCTCCTCACCAGGCAGTGCTCCAGTCCCCTAATCATCCTCATAGCCCTCCACTGGACTCTCTCCAGCAGATCCCTGTCCCTCTGAAACTGGGGAGCCCCAAACTGAAGGCAGTACTCAAGATGGGATCTCACCAGGGCAGAGTAGAGGAGGAGTAGAACTTCCCTCGATCTGCTGCACTCTAGTTCTTGCTCTGCAGGAGTCAGGGGTCAACAGCCACTGACAATGTAATAGGACCAAAGCCTCCAGTTCCAGGCAAATATTTCCAGTCTTTTGCTTCAGATTTGCAATTTTTTTGCTGTGCTATCTGTGACTGTAACATCATATAAGGCTTTACTGAGGAGGCAAAACAATAGGGGAGGGTCTCAGAAACATGGTAATGAAAGGCAGCTGCATGCAAGACATTACATACACTCTAGCTCTAAGAATAGCTATTAATTGTTTGCATGGGTCAAGGAAAAAATAGCTCCTATGAAAAATTAATATCAATTGGACCCTAATGAGATGCTGGTTAAACACAGCAGAGAAATAACAGCAAGGGAGAAAAACCCAAGACCTTGATTCTGAGTGTCTGGAGTGACCAAAAGTGATGGTGAAACTGAGACAATGAAGTCTGATCCTGAGGAGCTTGGCTGGTTATGTTTATTAGTTCAGTTCATGGGTCACCTTCATGTTATTTAAGGGAAAGGCTGCAGTGTTATTCAAGTTGAAAGGACACAAGGACCACTGAGCTAAATCAGTCTTTTCCTGGAAGGACTCTGGAACAGGTTAACAAGAAAAAAAAATATGGAAAATGGATTTTTTTTTCCCTGCCAGTATTGTGCACACTGCATGCCTGAGAAATATCCCTTTGAGAACAGAGAGAGCAGAGCTTTGAACAGGCTGTCTTCAGCTCACCAACTTGTTTTCCCCCTTTACAGACCACACTGTCTTCCCATCCAGGCTGAAGGCATGTCTTTGGAGGGTGAAGGAGCAGGCTGCCCAGAGAGACTGTGGAGTGTCTTTCTCTGGACAGATTCCAAACCTGCCTGGACATTGTGACATTGTGAGCCTGGGCAGCTTGCTCTAGGAGACCCTGCTTTAGCAGGGGATTGAACTAGATCATCTCCAAAGGTCTCTTCTGACCCCACCAGTCTGTGACTGTGTAAAGTGTGATCCAATGAATAATCTCAATCCATCCACCAGAGTCTAAGTAAAGCAAAGAAAAAACAGCTAGAACAAACCTACTCCCTGGGTCCACATATATGCCCAGGTTGTCATTGTGCTCAGATGCAAAATCATAAAGACAAACCTGAAGCTCCCAGCCTACCAAGCACTCCTAAGTACAAAGGAAAGGCAGAAGGGATCAAAGCCAAACTGATAAAATGAACCTTCTATAAGGGGTATATCTCTTCCCCTTCTTCTAAGCTACACCAGCACGCCAAAATGAAGGGCAAAAATATCCCAGCCCAGATACTGCTGCTACTTCTGCCAAAGACTGCTACAGCAGCAAATGCAAGACCTAAAAGATGGTCTCATGTTATGCTCTTCAGCATCCCAGCATGGTTGAGGAAGCAGCAGCTGAGCAGTCCCAGTGTGGCTCACTAAGCAGTATCCTGGTTTAGTCTGACAGAACCACAGTACCATGAGATGGAAACACATCTCTTCTTGTGTTAGCCATGTGCCTGGGAGGAAGATAGAAGATAACCTGGTACCATGCACCATCTGAGTGAGATGTTACTCTTCCATAGTAGAGAGGTATGAAACCAAAGAGGGAACTTATTCTTTGTGAAACCTCCCTGTTTCAGTTCTGCCATTTGGTCTGTGTAAGAGGGAATGGGTAATGGATGGGTAATCCCCAAGGAGCACCAGTCAAGTTCCCAGGCTGATTTCTCAAATGCTTTGCATTTCACTATGGATGTTGGAATACCAAGAAAAATGACCTTTCTTGGTAGCTGTTCTTCTATTCCTGGAACTTGGCAAAGAGGCCCTCAGTCATGCTAGAGATGCCCTAGTGTTCCACAGGCCAATGGGCCACTCAAACTGCTAGGGGAAATTTGAGCAAATGCAGGGCCAAGTAAAAATATTTCTGGCGATGAAGGTCAAATCTGACCTTTGTGAAATGTCTGTCAACAACAGTGGTGTTTATTACAGCATGGTTTAGGCTGGAAGGGACCTCAAAGCTCATCCAGTTCTAACCCCCTGCCATAAGCAGGGACACTAGAACAGGTCATCACTCAAGGCCTCATCCAACATGGCCTTGAACACCTCCAGGGAGGGAGCAGCCACAACCTCCCTGGGCAACCTGTGCCAGTGTCTCACCACCCTCACTGTAAAGAGGGTGGACTTGATGATCTTTAAGGTACTTTCCAGCTTAAACAACTTCATGATTCTAAGGAAAGCAGGTATCTCACTACAGCTCTCTTGTGCTTATGTCCCATCAAGGGGTCTTTCATTACAGCATCATTTCAGACCATTTTCATCTCACAGTGAGCAGTGCTGAACGAACAAGTTCGACATCTTCCTGCCTCCCACTATGCCTCTGTGGCTGCAACCCAAACATTGCTCTGAAGACAGGATTGATAATCTCTCCTGAGGTTTTTCTAAAGACCATTTTGCTGTGATATATGAGCACTTTTCAATATTAATCAATCACTCTGCACCCTGCAAAAGGGGAAAGTAGTACACTTCCCATTTTATAGGCAAGGAGCAGAGGTCAAAAGTGCCCATTAATTTTCAGAGCCCAATTTGATACACCCTGGACATGATTATTCATGGTCCTTAGCATTATATACTGCTCCATGTGCTCGACACACCGCTCCTGTTGAGTACACTGGCTGCTTTGCACTTCTGCATAACAAACTTGTAGGTTAGTTAAGTAAGGGACACAGAGGGTGAGCAGCAAACAATCACCCCCAGGAAGTGTTAAGGGGTGGCCCCACCTAGGACACTGAAGCCCCATTTTCCCAGGCAGCCATTACAACTCCTTCGTTTTGGGACCAGCCAGTTTGTCATCCATCATCCAGTTCCCAGCTGCTGCACCAGGAGAGAAAGGAATCTCACAGACAATAACCCCATTACCAGGAGAATGAGGATTGTTTGTACAAACATTTCTTCCATTTACTAAACAAGGCAGTGGTCCAAGGGCAAGGTAGCTTGTGGAGATATACAATTAAAGGTCTCTATCCCATGTATACAGAGGAGTTGCATCAAGGGCAGCTGTATGCTGGTATTTCCTTCACAGTTTGGAAAGTTTTGGGTTGGCCTTTCAGATCTGCAGTAATACCTACTGACTTTTCCTGATAGGATGTATTGGTGTGCAGTTGGTAAGACTGTTAAGACAGACACTGAGGAGCAACCATGTACCTGGGTTTGTGCCAGAGCCCATTGAGGAAAAGCCCTGTGTGAAATGATGTATCTCTAGCTGAGTCTTAAAACCTTCCAGGGATGAAGATTTCCCTCTTTTCTTCCTCCACCAGCAGTCTGTTCCAGTGTTGGAATCCTCTCACAGGAAAAAAGTTTTTCCCTGATGTTCAACATGAACCTTCCACGCTGCAACCCATGGCCACTGACTCTTACTGTATCACCTTCCAATACCAAGAAGAGTTTCATCCCATCAGCTTTGTAGCTGCCCTTCAGACAGCTGTATTCAATCCCCTTTTTACTGTCTTTTGCTTGGCCTCAACCCCACAAGAAGCCATGACTTTGTGTACATTCTCTAGGGCCCAGCTATACTTTTGGCCCAGAACAGAAGGCCCTGCTTCTTTCAGGGTTAAGGCCAAGCACCTGCACAACCACCCCAGAGCTCTCAATCTCAGCTGCAAGCTGAAGTTTCCCTTCCATGAAGGCAGCTGGGAAGGGTTACTGACCTATCTGATATGGACTGGGGACACAGCCAGCGTCGGCATCAACAGAGGAAAATTCACATCAGTGTTTTCTTTGAGAGCAGAAAAGACAAACATAGGCTCTGGTGTGTAACTTCAGTGCACTGAGGTCTTTCAGGCTCTAGCATACAGGCAGAGTGATGGAGGCACAGGGTGGTTTCCCAAGGCTGTGGGCAGGCAGAGACATTGATTTCATCATCCTCTTAACAATCAAAAAAACTAAAAATGACCCCAAAACTGCTTTCTCTAAGTACTGCTACATTCTGGGAACCATGACAAGAGGCACCCTGGTAGAGCAGGAGTCTCGAGCAGGTACAAGATGAGAAAAGGCTGAGCTTGCTGTGGCAGCTGACCTCTGACAGACAGTCTGTAACATACCTGACACAGAAAACAAACCAGGTGGTGCCACTGCTCAAAAAATCCAGACCCACAGCGAGGAGTGGAGGGGGGGATTGGGGGATTGAGGGGGACACAATTGGACTGGGGGTGGAGGAGGGGAAGAGAGGGAAAACATGAGCAGGGGAAAGCAGCGAGGGCAGGAGTCATTAACCCCGGATCGCAAGTATAAAGTATTTTATTCCCCATCTCATTCATTAGACCATGTCAGCTCCAGAAGGACCACATCCATTCCCGCACATAAATCTAGCCAGTTTCTCTCTACAAAAGGCCAGACACTGTCTTTGCCATGGCAATCCAGCTGTCTGGCCAGTTGCCTGCCCTGCAAACAGGACAGCCAAAGCTCAGCTGTCCAAGATGAGGGCAGCACTCTCCCAGGAGCTCCCCAAGCCCTCTGCTCAGCACTGTCACTCACCCAGGCAAGCAGAACATCCTCAAGGGACATCGTGGTCCTGCCCCTTTAGTTGGCAATGCCAGCCCACAAAGATCTCAGGGAGGCAAAGTTGTTCAGCATGCTTCACAGTGTATGCAAAGGGCTAATTCACAGAAACTCAGAAAAGAGACAGAAATCTTTGACAACTAATTTCACCAACTGACCAGCAACAAGACACGGGGGACAAACTGGGACCCAGGAGGTTCCACCTGAACATCTGGAAAACTTTCTTTCTTGGGACAGCAGGCTGTCCAGAGAGGCTGTGGAGTCTCCTTCTCTGGGAGAGACTGCAAACCCACCTGAGTATTATGATCCTGGGGAAGCTGCTGTGATGACCCTGCTTTATCAGGGGGATTGGACTAGATCATCTTCAGTGGTCCCTTCCAAGCCCTATCATTCTATGATTCTGTGATCAGGAGGGCTCTGTCTTGGTCCTTTCAAGTATCTGATCATAGGAGATAAATGCAGGATAAATGGAGCTCTGATATGAATACTGTGTGCAGTTCTGGAGCCCCCAACACAAGAAGGACATTGAACTGTTGGGGCCAGTCCAGAGGAGGCCATGAAGATGCTCAGAGGGCTGCAGCAGCTCTGCTATGAGGACAGGCTGAGAGAGTTGGGGCTCTCCAGCCTGGAGAAGAGAAGGCTTCCAGGAGATCTTATAGTAGCCTTCCAGTATCTGACAGGGGCCTACAGGAAGGCTGGGGAGAGACTATTGACAAGGTCTTGCAATGACAGGACAAGGGGCAATGGGTTTGAACTGGCAGAGGGGAGATTGAAAGTGGATGTTAGGAGGAAGTTGTTTGCAGTGAGGGTGGTGAGACACTGGCACAGGTTGCCCAGGGAGGTTGTGGCTGCTCCCTCCCTGGAGGTGTTCAAGGCCAGGTTGGAGGAGGCCTTGAGTGACCTGTACTAGTGGGAGGTGTCCCTGCCTATGGCAGGGGGTTGGAACTGGGTGATCTTTGAGTTCCTTCCAACCTAAACCGTTCTGTGATCCTCCTCATGAACACTAAGGAAAAACAAAAAAATCTCATTTATAACCCATGCTTAAATCTGAGTACAATGTTGAAACAAGGGATTTTGATCTTCCATCTCAGAATGACAGACAAAAAGAGGCTCCATCCTGTCCCATTTGTAAAGTCCGCTCAAATCAGCAACCACCAGAGCAAAGCTTTGGGAAATGTAGGCAGCAGTTCTGTCCTCAAAAATCTAACCTGGATTTAGATTTAGATTTTAGAAGCTAACAATTCCAAGAAAAGAACAAGACCACAAAATTGACCTATTTTTAACACATCTGTCTACAGTTAAACAACACTGTTTTGTTGTGTGAGAACTTAGTAACATCAGGAAAGTTGGATAGCTCTCCTGGAGCGGAGGTATTATAGGGCATCTTGTATACCTTGGCATTGTGTGGCTTTGCAGGACATCATTTTAACACTTCACAAATCATAGACTTTATGGGCATTCTTCTATCACAAACCCATGGCAAAGCAGACACAAAGCTTACACGAGGCCAGGTGAGCTGCGCGGAAGAGCACCAGCGAGCAGGGCAGTTTCGAAGCGCATGACCCAAAAAGCTCTTGTGCTGTTTTATGGTGGCAACGTTTCTTTTAGGGCCTGATCCAGTCTTCTTTGAAGTCAAAGGAAGCCTTTCCATTGACATCAGAGGGTGTGGGATTTGTCTCACAGCAACTTATACCAATGAGAACAATATTTTGCTCTGAAGTCATTACTTTCTGCCACGGGTGTTTTGAAAACAGCCCAGTCACCTGACAATACACCCTGAAGGTACTGACAGCCCATGTGTTTTTGTGATTTGAAACTGAGACCTGGTAACGGGCTCAGCTGTTTAGTGAAGGTAATATTTTTCTTAAGTACGCCTACCATAAAGTAAATTAGCAAAATCTTCTTCGAGCTGTAACTAAAACATAAGGGCACAGCTGCCCTGGAGGAGTGCAAGGCTTCCCAATGTAAACTCCGCTGATATCATCGCCATCAGAAGGTCATAAAATTGATTGATTATAAATACGGCCCTCATTTGTTTACAGCTTGCATTTTTGGGTCCTGGGTAATTAGCACATTAGCAGTCTCTCAAAGTGAGCCCTTACAGGTGCTGCTCTGAGATAGCCAAAGTGGAAAACTGCACAAAAGGAGCCTCCTTTTCCTTAGAGAATTGTGAGATGGATGCATTAGGATGGAGGACATAAATGTCAGTTATGTGTTTAGCTACTTGATCACACCTACCCAGCAGCCAAGGGCATAAGAGGGCATTAAAATGACCTGTTAATTTCCTTCACCGGTAAGGTAGCACCCAAAAAATGAGAGTCATGTCAGCAATGTGAGGGAGATATCCTCTTAGTGAAGCCTGCAGCTGAGCAAAGTCTTTTAAGATTCTTTTCCCTCCAGGAAAGCCAACAAAGGAAGATAAAGATCACCCTATTTGTGGTAACTGGTACTTAGTTCCTTTTAGTTACACTTAAAATAAACTCTCTTTCAGTTCTCCAAAGGGTTCGGCCTTCAGACATGCCACTACCGAGCTGTAAGCCAGCCACCTTCCTCCCAGCCTGTCTTGGCTCCAAGTTCACGACTACTCTGTGCTCACAGGACATTAAACTTTAAAGTCACGTTTTATTTGTACAGCTGGATGCATCAGGTTCATGCTTATTGTCTAATTAGCCAACGAATCCACTTTCGAAAGGGTTTTAATGCTTTACCCCCAGTGAGATCTCTGTAGTGAGTGCCTGTTGAAACGCTAATGGAGACAAAGAATTCCTTCTTGTAGGAATTTGCAGTATTTTGGATAGATCTCATGGGCCAAATCTTCAGCTGCTGCAGTTCTGTTGGAGCGAGTCAGGATATTCCCAATTACAGAAGTTGAAGACTCCTGAAATTTAACAGGATACTAGAGAAGCTATTCACTAATGCTCTTGTTTTAGGACAGTTTAAAACTCTAGAGTCAGATAATGTTTTAAGGTGGTTTAAAACTTTAGAATCACAGAATTAACCAGGTTGGAAAAGACCTCTAGGATCATCGAGTCCAACCTATCACCTAACCCTGCTAATTAACTAACCCATGGCACTAAGTGCCTCATCCAGCCTCCTCTTAAACACATCCAGGGATAGTGACTCCACCACCTCTCCAGGCAGCCCATTCCAATGCCAGTCACTCTTTCTCTGAAGAAGTTCCTTCTAATGCCCAGCCCAAACCTGCCCTGTCATAGTTTGAGACTGTGTCCTCTTGTTCTGAGTAAGATAATGTTTGGACTCCATGATCTTGAAGGTCTTTTCTAGCCAAAATGACTCTATGGCTAAATTCCCTATTTTTGCTACCTTCCACAAAAGTGTATTGGAAATACTTCCTGTGGGTGGAATGAGGTAACAGGTACAGGATTCACCAAGCCATTAACTGCTAAAGCATCCAACATGTGTCCTGGCACTGACAGGATTTCACAGATTAATTCTTTCAAAACATTTCTGCTGGCATTGCTTACTGCAGAAATAACTCAGAAATCTCATACCAACATTTTTTCATCCATGAAACATAAGCTGCAAGAGTACAACAAGTTAAGTCCTATCCTGAGTAGCTGCTGTTACCTGTTCACTAGAAAAGAGGTCTGGCTTTGTATTTTGGGGACTATTTCTATTAAGCTAATAGTGTTCCTAAATGGAAATAATTTGGAGAAATGCCTTTTCTTATGTGTTTTTATAAGCTATAGCAAAAGGCAACCCAAGAACTACAATTGGTAGTAAATAATGCTAATAACCCTTAATTATGTGCCTTATTTAATTCCTGTTTCCAAGTGCCATGAATATTACATGCTAAATGATAGCAAATTAGCTTTAATAATGTTAATAGAAAGTTGCTTAGTGCTTAGTTGCCACTCTGACATGAAAGGAACTTCTCTATTCAGATTCCCCACCAGCCCAAATTGAATCCACAGCTCACACTTTCACTTTTCAGACCATCACAGCTCCACAGACCCAGAGATCCATTTTCAACATTTCAGTTACTTTGCTCATCAAATAAGTTTCATTTAAGGTTGAACAATATTATTTTAAAGGCCTTTTCCAACCTAACTGATTCTGTGGTTGGGATGCAATCTTCATTTTACAGCTCCTTGACTTAGGACTGACTCTGTTTACACAGTCCCCAACACCTGAGCTAGGCTCATTTCAAATCTGGAGGCACTATTTCCCTGTGATATCCAAAAGCAAACATGACAACTTCAAAAGTAACAACTGTACAGGTGGAGAATGCTACAAAACGCTCACTTAGGGTGAAGAATTTACAGTTTCAGAGTGCTCCTTCACAACTGTCTCATGATCAAATCACAGAAGATGAAGCAAATTATTCCATTTCTAACATTTGAAATTTATCAGATTTTTTTACCCAAGCCAGTTGCACTAAGCCCATAAGTGCAGCCTTGAGGAAAAGGACCTGGGGGTCTGGGTTGATGAGAAGCTTAACATGAGCCTGCAGTGTGAGTGCAGCCCAGACAGCAACTGAGTCCTGGGCTGCAGCAAGAGAAGTGTGGGCAGTAGGGCAAGGGAGGGGATTCTGCCCCTTTACTCTGCTCTCCTCAGACCCCATCTGGAGTCCTGTGTGCAGTTCTGGAGCCCCCAGCACAGGAAGGACATTAAAGTTCTGGAGCAGGTCCAGAGGAGGCCATGAAGATGCTCAGAGGGCTGCAGCAGCTCTGCTATAAGGACAGGCTACAGGAGTTGGGGCTGTGCAGCCTGGAGAAGAGAAGGTTTCAAGGAGACCTTAGAGTAGCCTTCCAGGATCTGAAGGGGGCCTACAAGAAGGCTAGTGAGGGACTATGTACAAGACCTTGTAAATAGTCCTCCACAGGGGAGGGGAGATTGAAAGTGGATGTTAGGAGGAAGCTGTTTGCAGTGAGGGTGGTGAGACACTGGCACAGGTTGCCCAGGGAGGTTGTGGCTGCTCCCTACCTGGAGATGTTCAAGGCCAGGTTGGATGAGGCCCTGAGTGACTTTTTCTGGTGGGAGGTGTCCCTGCCTACGGCAGGGGGTTGAAACTAGATGATCCTTGAGGTCCCTTCCAACCTTACCATTCTATATTCTATGATTCTATGCCACTTCAGTGGAAAATCTAATGTACTTGACCAGGTGGTGTTCCTGGAATGGTGATGACCCAGCAATATAAGCACAATTTTTCTAGCTATAAATGATATTTGTAATTGAACCAACTGATGCAAAGAAGAGAAAAAAATGTCAAGAGGGAGAGGTTTTGCTCCTAAAGTTGTCCATCCCCCTCACTGAATCACTTGTGCTAATATCATCCCTCCTACAAGTTTTGCTTCACATTTGATCTTTGTGAGCACTAAGCAAAATAGGAGATAAGAGACAAAAACCCCTTATCTCTGTGAAAGAAAAAAAAACCAAAACAAACAAAATAAAAAACCCAGACTTATCTGCAATTCATCCCACAAATCTCTGATTATCCTAAAACCTTTTGCTACCATTCCCCATCGTTTGTTTTTTCCACACTGCTGCCTTGCTGCACTTAATGTAATTGCTACCTGGCACTGAAGTCAATGAGCTGAGCTGGTTTATAGAGTTAAGGATCTAGTTCCTGACAGCTCGACTTTGGCAAAGAAAGGGCTGAACTGTGTTTTGCAAACAAGCAATCCAGCGAACTTCATTCTTTTTCCTCTGTTCATGAACCAACACTGGTTTGGTAAGAGATATTTGTTATTCAAGTACTTGCTGGACAGCTTGGATCAACAATGGCTCATTCCAGAAACAGTTCATTTCCATTTCTTGCTGCTCATGGGGTGAGAACTGTCACCTAAATCAGATGGAGCTGATTCTAATCTTTGAGGGGATGAGTAAGCCTTTTAAAAATAGGAGAACAAAGGCTGATGAAGAACAAATATTCATGTTCACATCTAAATACATGTACATGTACAAAGAACAACCAATTCCCAAAGCGGCATGCAAATCACAGAATCACAGACTGTTAGAGGTTGGAAGGGACCTCCAGAGGTCATCTAGTCCAATCCCTTTGCCAAATCAGGATCACCTAGGGCAGGCCACACAGGAACACATCAAGGTGGGTTTGGAAAGGATACTCCACAACCTCTCTGGGTAGCCTGTTCCAGTGCTCTATCATCCACTCTGGGAGTCAGCAAGGACCTCAACATAATCAGCCTGGCAATCCTAGCTAGAGTAAAATGTACCAATCTTTGAAGAGATTGTTACAGCTCCTCTAATTAAATTTCTGTCCCAGCGGCAGAGGCATATCCCAAGGGATATCAACCTTTTAATTCCTTCACTAACCCCACTAAACTGGCAGAAGTAGAGTATCCTCCCTGCAAGGCTCTCAGGGCTTCAGTGAAGAAGCATTCAAGGCATCCTTTAGTAAAATGCAGCAATTAGTGTTGCTATTTGCTTACATTTTCCTGTGCAAAAGTGTTCATCCTAAGGTTCCCATCAGTGTCAGTAACACTGACACCTTTTATTTTTTTCTTTACTGGCAGACTGCAGTCAAGGACACACTTCACATCTTCTTCCAACACTTACAGTGGGTCTCTCACAGCTGCTCGACCAGCAGCTTTCGCTAAACTTTGGACAGTGGAGGTGAGCTTCAGAAAAAAATACCAAAGGTTGAGCTTCCTATGAATTTCTTGGTGGGTATCAGGATGAAAGTAGTGTCCCTATACTGTACAGTGGTGTGTGCAGGGTGGGCACAGGCAGAAAAACAAGTGACTTTACAAAGCTTTGCCACTTTAACTGCCTTATTAAAATGGCATTTCAGGTCCTGCAACCTCACTACTATGTATTGCTTCTCTGCTTACAGTACTCTCAGGACAGTCTCCTTTGGCTTGAGTATCTGAAGAGTGAGCCAAGCCAAACTGATTTCAGAACAGTTTATGAAAATGTTAATGTTGCTTTGTTGCATTACCAGGCAGATGTGAAGCCTTTCCCACTTGAATTCTGACATGGTGGTGTTGGTGCCTCAGTGCGCACAGCCGCGTGGAGCCTTATGGCGCTCCTCACCAGACTGCACTGCTAGGAGTAATGTTATTGCAACTAAGATTTTCTACATGCCATTGCTGCAACTCTCACCTCATCAGGAGCCAAATGAAGGAACAAGGAAAAATACTAAAAGGAGAAACTAAAAATGAGCTGGGATTAATTTCACTGAAATAAATATTTTTGTAAAATCAGCTGTGCAAACTAAACAGTTACTGCATCACCCAGGAATGAAGGCAGACTCCTCCAAGTTGCAGATCTTTTCTGTGGGTCAGACCGATCACGACACTGCATCTTCACCACATTTTCCCTTTGAAGCTAAGGTGTAACATCAACAATTTATTCTGTAATTTGGGCCATCTATAAAAGTTCCTGAGTGTTAGGTTAATTCAGAAGTGGAAATCAAAGTTTCGGAAATGGCTTTTCAGATACAAAGACTAAATTTTGTCTTCAGATAACCACAGGACACTTAAAGTCCCTTTTGAATTCCACAGCATCCCTTAAACTACCAGCTACACCAGAAACCACCAAGTCACTTTCTTCCTAGCAGCTGAAACCAAGGTTTGCTCTTAAAGAGGACCTTTCAGCTGAAATAAATCAGATTATCTACACAGACACCAAAGGGCCACAGCAGTTTCTTGTACTGAGAATCTGTCTTGCACGGATTCAGAGAGCTCCTGCAGGGCTCTCACACAGAACAGCAGTGTTTTATAATACACAGATTTCACGCAGCCATCTGGGAATTCCCCACTGTGCCCCTCAACCACGAGGGTTACCCTCTCTCTCTTGGCTTTATTTAGCAATTTGTGGTCTCCTCTGTGCAGGGAGAGGACATCCTCCTAAATAGGGTAGTGACTCACCCCCAGCCATAACCTACCATTGTTGAGAAAATTTGTTGTTTATGTCTGGGGATGCTGAAAAAGTTCTGCCAAGTGCTTCTTTTGGTAACATCTTATACATTCTAATGTCACAGCTCCTGCCAAGCCACAGGCCCTAATGTCTCCATAATGATGTATGGATAGCTAAGAGCATCCAAAACACAAGTGTGCCCTTGAACTGTCTAAAGGAGCTGCTGACCTGCCTCACTAAACCTCCTGCCCGCATACCAGTCCACAACTGATCCATATCCAGTTAGCATTTGACAAAAACATTCCAGCAAGTGGTAAGACCAAACACTTCTCCAAAGAAAATCCAGAAAAACCTGGAGGGTCTGGCGGTTGTTATTCTCAGGCATGATCTCCTGACACTATTTTTTTCTATTTTAAAGACACTTTTTTCAAGACAAAAAGGAAGGATTTTTTTTTTTTTTCCTGGACATACACTATTTGCAGAAGAATTAAATAATCTACATTCCTGTAGAAGGGAGAGGATTCAATCCTGCTTGCTGGAGAGGAAAGCGTCACAGAGGCCCGGTCTTTTCTCACTAGTCTTTTGCACTTCACTGTGACCATCATTAGTTATCTTAATCATCTCAAAGTGAATCATTCCTGGTAAGGTTCACAATGTAAAGAAAACATCTCTTTGTTTCTCAAATTGCCCACTAGATCTGCATCAACGTTGGGACTGTGTCAGGACCCTGAAGGCACTAATCAGGCTTAATGGCCCTCATAAGTTTTCCTTCTACAGCTCTGCCAGTGCACCCAGGAGCTCAGCCCAAGGCCATCACTTCCAGGCTGAGCTAAGTCTGCAGGGTTCAAGCCTGTGTTGTTCCTCATGCCACTCGGCTGAGCATCAGAACAAGAAGGACACCTGCCTCCGGCAGGCAGCTGGAACTGGCTGCCCAGGGAAGCACTGAAGTCACCATCTCTGGAGGGATTTAAAAGATGTGGTACTGAGGGACGTGGTTTAGTGGTGAGCTGGCAGTGTTAGGTTAATGGTTGAACTAGATGATCTTAAAGGTCTCCTCCAATCAAAACGATTCTATGACTCTGTCTATGATTCTGTGGTCAGATACCAACTCAGGTTTTCCCACCTCCATAAGGCATTGGACTCAAGAAGATCGCATGTGGAGCTTTTAGACCATGGGACTTTCCACACGAGTAGAAAAATACTTCTAGAGAACTTCCTCTGAGTGAATACACTTAAAACACAGATTAGATGTGAGGACCTATCTCCCTGGAATGCCTTCTGTCAATGCTCCAACTTTCCCTGGAAAGCTCTCTTCTCATAGAAAGTCATACATGTGAAACTGCTTCTTGGAACAATCTCACTGGGATGCCTTTAGAAAGGCAATCAAAGTTCCAGAGAAATAGGCACAGACAGCATTTCCCAGACGTCCACATGCACCATTCACAACTTGCTTTGACGTTAGGCTCGAGTTTCTCGGAAGTAATCATTGATGTTTCAGGTTTCTATTTTTCATTGCCCAGTCTGGGGCCTGACTTTCAAAGAACAAAGAACTTCCTGAAAATCGGTTCCTGACATTATGGGTTGGTTGTTCATTAGGGATGCAGGTGCCTACATGAGGCATCTAAATTTGAACATTTTTGCTTACACACTCTCACCTATCGACTTCCTCCTTGTTGGAAGGAAGTCAGCTACACAGTGCAGAGAGCTAACACCTTAATCACACAGTAGTTAAAAGGAGTTTCCCAAATGAAAATAAAAACTAGGAAATTATTTTCTGGCACGTGCAATGACAGTATGGCTGCTACTGAGGAGGGCAAGATTAATTTTCTTTTTTTTTTTTTCCCTTTTTTATTACTTTTTTTGGGAGGGTGCTGGGGCAAGACAAGGTCTGAAAGAGCAACTCCTATTAAAATCGCACTGGCATTTCAAGTGACATTTTGGCAAACCCCCATGGAAACATCAGGTCACATCCTCCCAGCTTTTAATTTCTTCCTTAAATGTGCTTTTTAATATGTCACAGTTGTTAAATTTGTAACAATAATTCCCTTGAGACTAAACAACAGTGCTTGGTATGTGAAAAATGAACAATACAGGCCCATCAGTAAACCCAGAGGAAATTTTAAATAAACCTATAATGGAGTACAAATAGTCTGAATGTTACCTTTATGAAATCTGACCATTCTGCAGGCTGGTTTTAGCAGCAGGATGTCCTAAATAAACTCAGCTAAAGCATACAAATTTGGTGGCTTTTTATGATGAAGTCACAGCAATAGTGGACAAGGGAAGGGCAACTGATGTCATCTACCTGGACCTGAGTAAGGCATTTGACTCTGTCCCACACGGCATCCTGGTCACCAAACTGGAAAATCATGGACTGGATGTGTGGAGCACTGCTGGATAAGGAATTGGCTGGATGGTCGCATGCAGAGAGTGGTGATCAAGGGCACAATGTCCACCTGGAGACCAGTGACAAGTGGCTCCCTCAGGGGTCAGTGCTGGCACCAGTGCTGCTTAACATCATTGTCAGTGACAGAGGAATCAGTGACCCTCAGCAAGTTTGCAGATGGCACCAAGCTGTGTGGCACAGTCAACTTGCTAGAGGGCAGGGATCCATCCAGAGGGACCTGGACAGGCTGCAGAGCTGTGCCCAAGCCCATGTCATGAAATTCAACAAGGCCAAGTGCAAGGTCCTGCACCTGGGTAGGCACAATCCCAAGCACAACTCCAGGCTGGGTGGTGAATGGCTGAGAGCAGCCCTGAGGAAAAGGACCTGGGGGTCTCGGGTGGTGAAAAGCTCAACACG